>JAVCKT010092678.1:0-14275 GCA_032273925.1 Rhynchotus rufescens
GGGGGAACCGGGCGTGGTACCGGGAGGCGGGATCGGCCCCGGGCCGGGGGGAGGGAGGCGGCGCGACCCTCTGTTGGGGGGGACAGAGGGGCACAAACCGGTCCCGTTAGTGGGGGAGCCGGGTCCGGTGTGAGGTGGCGTGGGGAGCGGGGGGGACCGGACCGGACACGTCCCCGGGGTGGGAAGGCCCCTGCGCGGGGGCTGCGTGGGGAGAGCCCCCCGGGACAGCGGCGCGGCCGGGCCCCGCTGCTCTGTGGCACGTCCAGCATCCCGTCCCCGTTGTGCCCTTCCCTTGCGCAGAGGCAGCTGGCGGGAACGGAGCCCCGGGCGCCGCGGCGGGAGCGCGAGAGCAGCATGGTGAGCAGGCCGGCGGCGGGCTTGGCCGGGGGTCCCGCTGCGTGGGGCGGGGGCCGTGGGCAGGCTGGGGTGGGCCTGCTGCCCCCTCCCATGGGCTCTGGCCGTGGAGCTGCCAGCCTGCAGCCCCGGAGGCCGCCAGGTCCCTCCTTCCGTGGCCTTACCTTAACCAACAACCTTCCCCAGGCTTCCAGGTAGGGCCTGGAGGAGGAGGAGAGCTGGGCCTGGCTGCTTTTCACTTCAGAGCCCCTCTCAATCTGTGCCAGGCTCTGCAACCCTCCATCTTAAGGCTCTGAATCAGCAAGGCCTCCCTTTCTGCTGCCAGCAGCGTGCTGTTCTGCGTGCTGCCTTCCTCATCTCAGCCCCGCGCGCCGTGTTTCCCTTTCAGCTGCTTTCATTCCTTTCACGTTCACCGGGTTTAATGTAGGATTCAGAGCTTCCAGGCCAGAATCCTGTGTTCTGAGGTTCAGTTATGAAGCGCTGAGGGGTTCCAGAATGGACTTTGATCTTTGCATACTCTTAATGTAGTATTTCTATAGCCAGCAGACTGCCCTATTAGTTGGTAGCTTCCCTCACAAAGCAGTGAACCAAGCAGAGCAAAGTCTTGCGTTGAACAGCAGCTGATAAATACGGTCAGATTTCTGATTTAGAAAAATACTATATTTTAGTAATATGTCAACCAACTAAGACTTTGATTTATATTTTATTTTCCTGGCAGTTCTGGCAGGACCCTTTAAGGCTTTGGCAGTTAAATTTGTCAGTTATTGTCTGTTGCCGTTATAATTCTTGTTGGGGATATCGTGACAGTCTGTCACAGCTTCTTGTCATTGCGATTGCAGGATGTTTTTCTGTGACTGAGTTAGTTTTACCCTGCCCCAAGGTAAGTGCTTTGTTTTGGAGCTGAGGGTAAAATGATGTGTTTCGAGAAGATTTAAGTATGAACTCTGTACATACGTTGTAAAAAATACATAAGATGACATTGAGTTGATGTTTCAGCCACATAAACCTCTTGTTTTCAGTTTGAGTTGTCCTAATTTTGCTTTGATGGTTTTGGAGTGTTTCATCTTCTCGCTAACTTTTTCAGCACAGCTGTATCTGAGCATCTGGATGAACTAACTACCTGTGCCCCCCTGGTTAGAGCTTGTTAGGCTGCTTTAAAAGTTCATTTTCATGGCATTGCTTCTGTTTTCTGTCCATAAGGGCATTTGAGAGAGCAAAGGAATTCCCTCTTGGCTCCTTGAGAAGGAAGCTGCTGAATGAAATTATTACTAGAGGATGATTTGTTTTTCCTGCTACTTTTGTGAAAAGTTTTGTCGTTTACTTCATCATTGGGATGACGGTGTGTCCTCCTCATAAAATATACTAGGAAGTAAAACTAGATGTGCTTGGGGATCCCTTCTCATGACAGATATTACAAGTCAGCTGACCCGCTGCTTATTTTCTTTCGCATTCAAAGTTATCTTTAGGTCAAGGTTAACAAAGCCAGTGCTCAGATGTTCAGAAACACTCAGACTGAGGCTGTACCTGAAACTCAAATCAATTAGCCTAATGAATGAGCATTATGGTTTATTCCTCCTCAGCAATGTCACGTTCTTCTCCTTCCCTACGAGCTCCGTGGTCACTTGCTTCTCTCCTTGCCTCTCCCATATGTAGGTAACTTATTTAGGGTAAAACTGCTAAACTCTGAAAACGTGACCTTTTCTTGCAGAGCTTGACTAGCTTGAGCTGCTGAACGTTGTGCAGCTTAGAGACCATTTGACCATCTGCTTCAGGACACAGCCTCTGCTGACGGTCTCTTTGCTTTAACGAGTCACTAAATGCATTTACTTAATTGGTGTTTGGTTGTATATCACCTTTTAGGTTGCAGTTTCCACTTGATGGTTTCCCTGTTTCTAAGGGTTGTTATTAATTTGGTGAGTTACGATTGACACTCTTATTTGGGAGAGGGGTGACGCTCCCGTACTTCCCATTGGAATCAGAGCTGTAGATACAGAGTTTGATGTTTAATATCCAGACTTTGATCAGGTGATTTGTGCCTGGGTCTGAAATGCAGATATTTAAGCCTTGAAAATACAAAAAAAAAAAAAAAAGGCTTCATTTGGGCCATTGCTCAAGTGCTGCATTGCAACCCAGGCGCATCGCTTGTTTTCACCAGATTCTCCAAATCTGGTCATGGTTAATTAGATTGTAATGTGATTGAGACATGGGCCTCAAGTCAGTGATGGGTTTTATAGTCTCAGGGGGCCGAATGTTAGTATTTGCAGAAAATTGACGTCTGGTTTCTTGCTTTTTTTTCTCTTGCTTTTCATGGTGTCAGCCTGTCAATCTTGATGCAGAATTGAAATTCTGGAGAGAGTGTGTGTGTGTGGCAGCTCAGCAAGGCTTGTGCTCTGTGCTTCCTAGTTTATGTAAGGTGACTTCCTGAAGAACATCTGTGTTTATTCCTGACTTTTCAGTGTTTGAAAAGGAATCAAAAATAAGCGTTGTAAAAGCGAGAGGTCTCTATTGAGCTTTGAAATGGGTGAGATAAAGGAAGAGAGTGGCGAAAATGAAACTGCAGCAGAAACCTCTGTAAGAATCACGTCAAATACTCATAATGCTTGTTCTAAACCAAACAAACCTTTGCAATGTGTGGCAAAGCGCCTGGCAGTCTCCCTTCTGTATTCCTGATGAGACAGGAATCCGGAGCAGGATCCTGGCGGGAGTTTAACTGCAGCTTTGTTGCTGCTGTCATGAGGATAGGGGAGGAGGAAGAGGAAATGTCTGTGCAGGGCTGCTTGGTTTCTGTTTCACTGGGTGTCTGCGCCTCTCTGCTGTGGCAGCAGCCCTTGATTTTTTGGCTTTTGCGTCAAGTTCTGTGGGTAAAGGCACCTTCTCACGGATGCTTTTCCCTTCATGCCCTGGGAGGGCTGTAAGTAATATTAAAGAGTGTGTCTCCTTGCTTAATTTACTTCTATAGGTTTGTCTATATGTATTTTGAATGGCTGTGTGTAGGAAAGACATAGCAAGGAAAAGCCTAACATATAGCCCCTATCGTTACATGGTCAGTGTCGTTCACAAAAATTATTTTATCTCCTTTTCTTGGGGTAAAGGAAGATGCTTTGCTGTTACAGAGTGCCTCTACATGCATGTAATCGTATCCACGCAGCTGTTAATGTTGGTGCAATTATTTCTATTGCAAAAATAACAGGTTCCTGATTGCCATAATTGTATCAGCAGAACTGTGTCAACCCAATATGATAAAAGCAGTGAGGAAAGGTTATGAGATGTAATATGCTTGTCCTGGTAGGATGTTATTACACGTGATTGAGGGCTCTGATAGATAAGCTCTCTGTGATTTAGGGTTATCTCTTCCACCAGCTGTCTTGCTGCTTTGGCAAAAGTTACCCCCCTGATATTGGAAACAGTAGCAGTGCCTGCTCAGCTGACACAGTTTTGAATGGTCCCAGTTGGGAGGATTATGAAGCAGATACAGATCTAGTGAAAGAAAAGCCAATTTGGTACTTGATAACTCATCTCCATACAAGACTTTCAGGCTGGCTTGCCTCTGGCAGTCTGCTCCCTCTTGATTATGTGAGCTTGCCCCCCATGTTCCAGGGACTGTTCAACAGAAAGAGCTTGGATGACTCCTGCGAGGTAACATTCCTGTTTTGCACACACTACCTCTGCAGCTACATTAAATATCGTGTAAAGAAATAGCTCACTTCTTCTTTTTACCTCTTTATAATTTTCAAGTCAGTGTATTTTACTCCTCAAGAAAATATGATGCTGTCATCCTTAAAAGAACCTGCAGGACCACCCAAGGAAGTGCACTAAAACAGAGCAAAAAGTGTGCTCTTGTTTGTAGTAACTTCCCTTAATCAAATCAGTTTAGGGATCAACTCTTTATGTCATTAACTCTTTATGTCATTAACTCAGCTGAGCTTCCATGCTTTGGAGAGTAATTCTGTTCTCCTTTAGCAGTTCTGCCCCTTTAGGTGGCTGAATTGCAGCTAGTTTATCTTAGGATGAGTTCAGAATTCCTTCACTGTCTCTTCATTTTTTTTCCTTCCCTCTTTTCCTCCCCCTCCATCTATTTTGAGTTTAGCTTGATGAAAAGTGGTAGATAGTCTGGCTTGATAGTCTTTGAGACCAGAAACTTCCTTTGTGCCCTGCTGGATTTGGAAGAAAATGCTACGCTGATTTTCCTCTTCTCTTGATCAACAAAGACACGACTTGCTTGTACCTGTGACACAAATATTTCTTTGCTGACAACCTTGAATTGGCCTCACGTTCTAGAGAGACAGGAGATATTTTCCAATAGCAGTTTTACTGCATAGACAGTCTTTTTTTTTTTTGTGGTGGAAAAGGAACTCCCTGGTCTGTGCAAGTCTTGGCCTTTGCTGGGTTGAAGTGCAGTAGATCATGATCAAAGATACCAAGTTCCCCGGGTGTTTTCCCTGTGGTAGGTAGAGGAGCAGCGCAGCAGCATCTTGGCAGGTGATCTTGGCATCTGTTACTTTGCCCATTTAAGGTTGAACTCTTGTATTTCTAATATATTTTGCTATGGCATCACTTCCAAGTTTCTTTCCAGGTGTTACGCGGCGTTGCCTTTCCCCGTTTTCAAACCAACAGAGTGCATTTGTGCAAAATGTCATTGTAATTAGGATCAAGTTATCCACTGTTAAAATGCCTGATAATATTTTGATATCAGAAAGTGAGTTTAGAAAACTTGGAGAGGCCCATGAAACTCTTAGGGTTGTTAGTTTGCTCTGCTTCCTTTGACTATCTAAGCAGCTTAAACACCTGCAGGGAGGCAGCTGTGATCCCCTTACACTGAATCACAAGCATCTTTTAGCACTGAAACCAGTGCAATGATCTATACAGATGTCAGTGAATTATTTAGGGCCTGCAGGATTTGGGAGAGAAGACTTGGACATACTCAGTCCATGGCAGATTCAAACTGAAAACTCATTTCAGTGGGACTATGATTCTATAATACAAGATAGAATTGTACTCCCGTGTTGGTTTGAGTGCTGCTGGGCACAGTGAACAGAACTAGCAAAATTCTAGCCTTTTGGGAGGCCAGCACCATGTTTGCTACCTAGTGGAAGGAATATTTTGCTTTTCTGATTTGCAGGCGACCTGTGTAAAGCTTTTTGTAGGTCAAATGACCATATTCAAGATGGTTATGGATATACTTACATTGGTCAATACTAGTTTGTTTTGTTTTCTCTTGGATTGAGTCGTGTGTCTTTTCTTAAGCTGGGTAAGTGGCTGCTGCTTTGACCAGGGGTAGATCTTCATTATGTACCTCAGATCTGAATTTTCCAGCTTTTTCCAAAAGCATATGCCTGAACACACATATTAAAATTTGAAGGCAACCTATATTCAAATCAGTAAGCCCGGCTCAGGCCTGTATTAAGTATCTTTTATTTTTACAGAACTGAGTGAAAACCTCTTAACTCCTTTAGTAAGACTGTATAATAGCCCCGTGTATCTTTTTTTCTTTAATATCAGCACTTTGGACTTGTCTTTTTCACTAGAAAACTATTCTTAATTATAGTTTAGTAAGATCACAGGTATTTTTGCTACTACGGTGTGTTGATTTGTCATGTAACATTCTTAAAATTGAAACTCTTTGTATTTGAGCAGCTGAATGCGTAGATACTACTGAGAATTTGACTTATCTGACGACAAAAAATAGTCTTGAAATTTTGATTCCAACTTCCAGCTTGACGTAAATAGTCTTAAGTTGGTAAGTGGTGTTAGATATAGTGCTCCCTAGGCAAAAGTAAATTATATACTTATTCATTTCAGGGAATAAAATACCTTCCTCAAACCTGGCAGTTACGGGTCGATTGGGAAGTGTTTCCCAACAGAGTGTTTCTCATGCTTCATCAATGTGACAGTGAGAAGAAAACTCAAATGTTTAACAATCCTGATAAGCTCAGTGTCTTGTGGTAGAGAGTTCAGCAGGTTGGCTTTTTTTTCCTGAACATAAAGCAGATTTTACTGTTTGTTTTTGGTTTCTTTGGCACTTTTGTGATCTTCTTGGGGAGCTGTGTGTTGTTTGTTCCCCAGCGTGTTCGTTCGGTTGCGTCTTCCACCCTGAGCTGCTCTGTTTAAACCACCTGCTATCAGTCCGTGTTGAACTGAAGAAAACTGAAGGTGGGGAAGAAAATCAAGGTGGCTTTTGTGTTTTTGAGACTGGTGTGATAGTAAAAGGAAAATTGTCCCAATCTGGGTCTTCCAAAGGAAGTGTGTGGACCTTTTTAGGGAAAAAAAAAATATCTGCTTGAGCAGCGGAGCGTCCAGGTGAGATACCTGCAAATCTGTGCCCTGTGGAGTATCTAAGAATTATTTTACAACATTCACCTAAATTTTCACCTTCTTGAAAAAGAAAACATGTCTTGTTTCAAGCCAGGATAGACCTGGCTGAGGTGGTAGAGCATCCAGAGAGGCTTGCTGCCCAGTGTCAGCATATGGTGTAAGCAAGGAAATGATGCAGATCTGCAGTGTTAAAGGGCTTTCCCCTTTGGAAAGAGCTTAAAGTGACAGAAATGGGTGCAGGGTTGTTTCCTTAGTTCCCTCTCCTTGCATAGTTCTTTTTGCTTTGCCTGGTCGCCGAAAAGACTGTGCTTTGCTAGAGAAAAACACCAAAGGAAGGCAGTGCTGCCTTTGGGTTCTGCTAAAATGATCTCGCAGAAGATTTAAAGGACGGATTTGGGATTTTTCTGCCCTTCGTAACAGCTTCTTGCCAAACTTGAAGCTGGTTAGCTGCCTCATTCTGCTCTTAATTCTGAGAAAACAACCTGAGCTGCAAGCCACGATGCCCTGAATTATTGCCACAGCCTGAACACTTAACAGCGTGTGTCACTGGGAGTCCTACACACTTTGCTGCTCCCCTGAAGGTAACAGGCATAACAAAAGGCCCAGATCAAAATCTCCCATTCCTGAAGTGTCCTGATTATTTTGCCATGTCGGATTCCTCCGTGTCACTGAGGATTTGAGCATATTTTTGTCTGAATTTTGCTCAGCGTTGTGTCTAGTGTCCAACCAAAGCTGCTACCTGTTTATTTTTCATCCGTGTGCTTCTGTGGCTTTGTTCACTTTCTTACATTATCTTCACTGAGATTTCCTTTCCCAGTGTTGAGGTCAAGCTCACGAGCAAATCGCTCAGATTTTTCTCTTCTCTCTATTTTTAGTAGGCTGACTGGCTATGGAAATGTACCTTAGATTGACAGAACTTTCTCCTGGAACAATTCAGAAGGAAAAGGCGTCGAGTTGGGAAGTTAGAGCTCCTGTTTTCTTGCCTGTGACCCTTGGGGGTTATCTGCAAAGGAGAATTAAATGGGTATCAAGCAGGGGACGTGGGTTTGCAACGTGATTACGTGGCTTTCCTGTTCCGTGGCCGTGCTTATCCAGTCATTTCTGCTGCAAATGCTTGGAACAGCTGCGTTAATCAGCACGTTCATCCTTGCCTAGCCCAGCTCTGCCAGTGGAGTCCCTTAATGTAGAGGAATACAGCTACAGGGGTAAAACTGCTTTTAAAACTCCGCTTATTTTGCTAGGGCTTTGGAGAAGGGAGCCAGTGATGCGAGTGTTTTCTGTCAGTGTGACCAGCACGTGAGCTAGCAGCACTCATCCAAGCCAAACATGATTCGATGGAAAAAGTATGTCCTCAAAAATGCTCCTCTTCCAATTGATTTAATTTTTTCCAGCATCAGTTTAAAAAGAGGGGAAAAAAAGGTAGAAAAAGGGAGCTGTGGGGGGAAAGGAGGCCTCTGTGAGGTAATTGGGACATTTTTTATCTCTCCTTGCAAATCTAGTTCCATTTATTTCGGATTGGGGATGTGGTTGGCATGGTGGAGCAACCTGCAGTTCCCTTCTCTCCTTCATTTAAACCAAGCTGCATCCTGAGCGTTGGCAGATGTTGCTGTCCAGAGCACAGCACATCTGGCACCGCACATCTGGCTGCCTTGGCTTTCTCTTCATCTCTGATCCCCCCCAAATTCTGCTTCATATCAGTGTCTCAGCACCACATCAGAGGAGGCCACTAGATGACAGCTGTGCCTCGTACGTATGGCCTGAGAATCCCTTTATGAGAAGGCAGTGAATTTGTTGGGATAATCTTGATCTTCTGCTCTTCCCCGTGGACTTGAGAGTGGAAATGCACAGACCTAACTCCTAGAGCCTCATTTTCTACCATTTGAAGAAGAAAAGTGGCTGAAAGGTTTGGTTGTTCGGCCAAGCACATCTGTAGTACGCAGGTAAAGCAGAACTGAAGGGGGGAAAAAAAAGATTATTTGCATTTTGGAGGGGAAGAGAAAGGACGTCTCTGTTTTAGTGCTGTGCAATGCAGAAGTGCACGGAGCCTGTGCGACGCTCTCAACAGCAGTGGCAAGAAAAGGCAGATTAGGGAAGGGGCCTCCTCTAGACCGAACAGCTTCAGTTTGTCTTCAGCAGTTAAGATCACAAGATGAGCACGAGGAGTTGGCAAGTGGCTGCAAAAAGATTCCGTGGTTAAGTCAGCTCACAGCAACGGGAAGGAGTGAGTATTTTTGAGAGCTACAAGTAGAGGAGATGCGTAGTGCAGACTCCCCATTCTTTACCCCCAGTGGCTGTTTTGTGACTGGGACTGTGAATTGGCTTCATTTTAACGTGGAGTTATAGTGCATGGAGAGTTTGTTTTCTGGCATGAGTTTGTCAGCACACGGCTTCTGTGCATGGATAGGGAGAGTCCAGTTCCTGAGGCGCTGCTGCTGAATGAGGTGCTCTTAATTATACCCGTGCCTCTGCTGAAGGGGCAGTTTCAGGTTCTCTTAGGGTGATTCGCCCAAGTAAACAACTTTATCACTAGGACTGGGAAGATTTGATGTTTTCAGGTGCATCTGTTCCCTGAAGGGATTAGGGAACACTTGGGAGTTCCGGGGTCTCCTAAAATATATTGTGTGACACTTGCACGTTCGCTCTCAGATGCAGCGGGCATTGCCACCGCTTCGGCAGCGTGAGCGTGGCTTGTCAAGGTGATTGCTCAAGGCCAGAAGCCTGCGGCGTTGGCCTTCGGTTCTCCTTTGGTCTTGGGTGGCCTTCGGTTCTTCTTTTCCCCCCAGGAATGTTTGGACAACTTGGAGGTCCCTCTTGAAATCCCCCCTCATCTGATGCACTGAGATATTCTGCATATGAGGACTGAGAATACAGAGGTATGAGAAAGCATCTGCCTCACTACACCTGGAGCGGTCTAAATAGTTGGCACTTCCTTGTGCAAAAATCTTACTTTTTTTATTCCATTATCTTTTTACTTAAAGCTGTAAGAAGTGTCTCTGTGAAACTTTTGTTTCCTGCCGTTTTCAGGTTGCCCTAGGTTAGCTCTCCATCACTAGCACATTTCCCATGCTCAATTCCCTCCACTTTCCTGGCTGAGACCTCCGGTTTCTTCAACGGCCTGGAGCACGGACAGAAGACACTCGGTTTGTTCGTCCCTCTTTTCTGTCTTTGAGCTGTAGGAACAACCTGTTGCCCTCAGGACAACGTGTATCACAATGTCTGTGACAATGTGCAGTGATTTATACCCCTGACTTAGTAGTAAAAGGTTGAATGTGGGAAATGGCAACGTTCTGCTGAATGGTCAGTGGTCTGAGGTGGGTCAGTTAGTGACAGCTGGTGCAGATGAGGTATTTGGTGCTTTTCTTTGGTGGCCCTGTTCTCAGTGTCAACATCTCCTAAGCTTCTTAGGGGCAGGGCTCAGGAAGGAGACACCAACCAGCAGCAGATGAAGATTGGGAAGTTGGTGGGTATGAGACCGTGGGACCCGACAGGCTGCACTCAACGCTGCTGAGAGCTGGCCCAGGTTGTAGCCCGGCCGTGGTCGCTTTTGAAAGGTGGTGGAGATCTTGGGAGGTCTCTGGTAGGAGAAAGGCAAATATTCCTATTTTCAAAAAGGACAATCCAGAGACCTACAGGCTGCTCAGGCTCATTTGAGTCCCCGAGGCAATCGTGAAGAAGGTCCTCCTAGAACCTATTTGCAGGTGTAGGAAGAAGAGTGTGATAGGGAACAATCCTTACGTATTTACTAAGGATAAATGATGCCTGACCCACCTCATTGCCTTCTGTGATGGGACAATTGCCTTTATAGATAGAGCAGAGCAGTGGAGTCCGTCAAGCTGGGCTTGGCCAAGGCTTTTGGCGCTGCCTTCCACAATAGTCTGCTGTGCAAGTTGGAGATGTTGCTTCCTACCCGACTTGCATCTTCTGAGGCAGTTTATGGGACGTCGAGAGGTTATTTTGTAAAGAAACATTGGCTCAAAACCATGTGGAACTTCATTTGCAGCAGATTCCAACCTCTTTGCTCGCATTTGACCCCTTTTTCGTGTTAAAAGGAACCCTGGAGGTTTTCCCTCAGTCCAGATTCACTGCATACTTTTATTATTTTATTATTTTTCTCTGTCAAAGTGTTTTTTCTCTCTCTTTTTTTTTCTTCCTGTAATTCAGAGCTGGCGAACAGATATGGAAAATCCAGATTCAGCACAAGCCGCTCGCGTCCCTTGCAGCTGGTGGTGCCTCTTAGGAGGCTGCAGGTCACCCTTATTTTATCAGGACTGCTTCAGGAGCGTAGCTTGGCCTCCATTGCCTTTGCAGCCTCTGTAATCTCTCTCTCTAAGTTTAGCTCCTTGCAGCTTTTGCTGTTTTTTTTTTTTGTGGTGAACGACACAGCTTTTTCTGTGCAGCTGCTGACTAAAATACTTAACTCCTGGCTCTTGATGCTGTCGTCAAGCAGCTTTGGGCTGTAATGCAGCCCATCAAAAACACGGGGTGTTTCTGCAGCTGCATCAGGGAAGAGCTGTCCTATTAGCCACACAGGGTGTGTGGGGTTGTTTATTGTCTAACCTCATCCCCAAAACCTCTGTTCCTGCAGCTTCGGCACCGTTGCAGGCAACGTGTTCCTGCTTGCAAAGACTTGGCATTAAGAGAAGCTCTGCCCAGATTTGTAACTGCAGAAATCATCACGCGAATGGGCCTTGACCTCTCCGAGTCTCCCAGTGACTCGCTGCTGCTGAGGATGAGGAGACAGGGTATTAATGTGCAACTGCAGCGGGCCAGGAGCTGAGCAGAGGCTTCCCAAGGGTAGGATCCTTAATCCTCTTACAGGAGAGGAGAATCAAAGAGGCTTTGGGAGGTCACCTTTCGCAGGGTGAGAAACAGCCCTGCGCTCAGCTCTGTCTCTTTGCAGTTTCTCTCCCCTCTCTTGAAAATATATTTGTAGGAGAGGAGATTTCTACTCGGATTACGTTGCTGCTGTGTAGGATTAGACACCAGCAGACAGTTCTGGGCATCAAGTACGGGAGTCTGAGAGTGCTCCCAAGGCCTGATTTTGCCTCTGCCTTGTTTTGTTGTACCCCTTCTGTTGGAGAGCTGGGGGAAATTCAGGTGTCTAAATGGAGTCCCGAATAACAACTTCACTGCTGCTGTTCCTCCTGTTTTAAGCTGCTTGGATATCCGTGTTTGGTGTGTAAAGAGCAGTGTTCCCTGTGGCTGGTGGCGAAATGTCAGCGATTTATTAAGATAAACTTCTGACTTCTGCTGTATGCCACTTAGGGCTGGGCTAGAGCAGAGATGTTGCAGTACTCGCTCCTCAACATACTGCATTTTTCTTCTTTGCAAAGATCTGCTGCTTGGGCAAAAGCGTCCGTACCCGTTAGCGCTGGAAACTTGCTGGGTCTTCAAGAAAGTGCCCCAGCTCCCAGCTTTGGAGGAGTGAGTGACGAACGGGAGTAGCCCAGCCTGTTCTTTCCTCCAGGTGACAGCAAGATGACATTCAGAAATTGAGTTTACTCCATGTTTGAGGCAAAACTAGGTCTACCAAGAAGCTCCTAGTTGATTTATGCTGTGCCTGGAGTGATGCAGCACAGGCAGCGGCCTGAAGCAGAACTTCGTAGGGATCTGTGGAAGCGATGCCAGGCTGAAGGAATGGAAAAAACCTTACAAATAAATGCATTTCCTCCCAAAAAAACCTGTAATATCACGAGCATTCAGGTATCATCGCAGCCTGGTGGCACGCTGGCCCTGCAGCAGCCCCGAGCTACGTGCAGCTCTGGGAGCTGCGGTGCCCGGGGCCAGCTTCACCTCTCCGGATCTGGTATCTTGACCCCACGGCTATTCTGGATGACACTTAAATTGTGCACGTTGCTGCTAAAGCCCCTTTGATCACGGGGGGCTTTGCAGTGACCGGGGCAGGGCTTTGCAGCATAAAGCCTCTTGGACGCCTCAGCTGTTGCTTCCAGGAAAGCTGGGCTGCCCAGAAACCCTCAGCTTCCCCACGCGACTTTCTTAGGAGTTGAACTAAGGTAAAGGGAGCCCTGGCCATAACCCAGGGAGCAGTTTCTAAGAAATCTTTGTGGCTCCTGAAGCGCCGCCGTTTGCACAATGTAGTTGCCGCCTCGGCTCGCGCGCGCCGCTCCCGTTTGCCGTGCCCCAGTTAAGCACAAGGGGCTGCTTCTGCCTCCTCTCCTGGTATTTTTAGTCTCACGCTCTGAAAAGAAGGCCAAGCCGTAAGCAAGTGATGGGTTTCGGTTTGGGGGAATGGTGGGTGGGAAATATTAGTATATAGTGGAAACTTAAAGCGTGACAAAGTAGAACTACTGATGGTGGGTGCTTTTCTTAATGCACAATGTAAATCTTTAGTACAGAAATTCTTGTTTATGGTTCCTTCATGACATTCACCCTGTTGGTTAGGAGTGGGGCTGGATGGCTGCTTAAAGTTAAGCACAGGTCTTGCCTTTAGTTGCACGTTGCCACCTTCTCCCTTCTTTGAGCCCTAGTGCTTGCTTAACCACAGGCCCAGGTCTGCTGGGGACCGGATCTAGCCAAAAATAAGTTTTTTTTTTTCCTTTTATTTTAAGTCTTGCTGATTTAATTGCCTCCCGGGTCCTTAACGTAGCTGTCCGCGGGAGCGCTGATGCCAGCATGAAGCCGGAGCGTGGGGGCAGGCGCCTTGGCTCAGCTTTCTGATGGCAACAGCAACTTCAGGTCCCTTTAAACTCCGGGCGAAACTTGGAACGAGCGCTCGCCGCCCAGCTGAAGCTGAATGAAGCAGACACTGCTGCTCTTGTGCCCGGCCCTCCTACCCCAGCCCTTTCCTTTCGGTAGACGCTGGCACCGAAGCCGGTCAGGAAGGCCACGCTGGCAAAAAGCCTTTGCTTTTTCCCCTGCCAACTCTGCTTCTGAGCAGGAGCAGGTGAGTGCCAACGCTGACTCAGGAGGCAGCGTCGTGGCGAGCAGCGCTGACTTAGATTTATTAAACTCCTTGTGGAGCCCTAGCCTGAGATGCATGTTAAGGAAGGAGAGGTAGGCTCTGCCAAGGAGCAATTTTTGTTGGGCTTCTGAAGCTTCCGGAATTGATTTGACATTTATAATGCTGCCGGACAGCTCTGGAGGCTTGAGCTGCTTCTGCTTAGAGCTGACGCTACAGAAACAGTAGAAGCCCAACTTTCCCAGAAGCTCTTTCATTAAAATGCCTCCCAGCCTGCGCTGGAAGTCAAGGCTTTGGGGTTATTCAGCCTTTTGAGGCTTGTTTTCAATGGGAGCGCCTTACGTAACGGCGCCGGGTTCTGCTACCTGTCACCGAAAGCAGAGATCCGCGCCCGCGTCCTGGCCAAGCAGCCCTCAAAGCGGAAGGGCTCTCGGTTGTTCTTGTTTTGAGCCGTCTTTGAATGGGAAACTTGGGGAAAGAACCTTCGTTCTGGTTCTCCTGCCCTTGCCTCTCTCAGGTTTTATCATTGTCCGGTGTTTATTTTGGCCTTTCTTCTTTGTTTTTGTACTTTCTCCTTGAAGTTGACTCTGGGCTCAACTCAAGTTGAAACCCAGGCAGTTCCATCTCTGTGTGAGGAGGAACTTCTTCACTGTGAGGGTGCCAGAGCCCTGGAACAGGCTGCCCAGGGAG
>JAVCKT010092708.1:0-14274 GCA_032273925.1 Rhynchotus rufescens
TTCCCCTAACCTAAATGGTAAAAAAAAAAAAAAAAAAAGCACATAGTGTTTAAGACAAATTATATTTTATATTGAGAAGACACTTGCAGCTAAACTAGGTCAGAATGCTGGGTACTTCATATATTGACAGAAACTTTATGTGCTCATTACCCAACTGTGTGTCAACTGTAATTTTTTTTTCTCAGAAAAAAAAAGCAAGAAAATCTTTGGTTTCTCTGGTTATCTATACCCTCACTGGCAAGACATAATCTGTAATCAGAGTTTTAAGAATTGTTTAGGCAAGTCACACATATATGACACTTTTTCAGGTGCCTTCATTGTTTGAAGAACTGAAGTTCCAAAATACATCCTGATATTTTGTAGCAGATTGTTTGCCCTTTGCTTCAGGCAATAAGGGTGGAAAGAACTGCAATGCATTTTGAATCTGATTAGAATTATTCTTCTTAAAATTAACATCTTGGTTTGTTGTTGCTGCCTTGTTTTTGCTGGGCCTTGTGGCTTTCGAGGAGAGCCTCTCCTTCACCTTCCTTTCTTCTTTACTTGAACTGCTTTTTGCATTAGAATCATGACCTGAGTCAAAAGGAAGAAAAAATAATCAACTACTAAGTTACTGCTTGCTAAGAAAGTACAAGGCCTTGGTTTCATTCACAAGAAACAAGTATTAAGGCAGGAACATGCATTTCCTTTACTATAGGAGAGCCACGGTATAATTCATGATCCTGACTGCCAGGTAAAACCTTCTGCCCTTAGCGTGGGACCTTGTTCTGTTGTTCCAGCATTTCGATCTTCTATTAAAGGACTGATCCTTATTAAAGGATTATTTCCAAGAGTTCACAGACTCATACTATCCAACCCTTTATGGTATGTGGAAACATATGAAAAGGTATGAACTGATGGACAGAGCCTCTCCTACCAGGAGCAGGAGAAGAAGAGGACAGGGTCAGAGGCATTATCCTTTGCCATTTGGCCGAGATTTTTTTCAATTCCTTTTCAGTGGACTGTTCAGCATGAAGATGTATAAAAGCCTTTGGACCTCAAGTGTCTCAGCTGGAAACCTCTATGAAATCTGTTCTGATATTCTCTAGATATCCTCCAGAAAGTGTCAGCTACTTCTGAGAACATAGGAGTTTTCTATCCCTGTTACTGGTCTTGCTACCATCTGTCTCAGGGTTTTCAGTACCTGAAGATACTAGACTAAGAAACCCACCAAATCCTATTGCTTTGTGAATCCAGAATAGAACAATAACCAAGAAACCTTTTGCATATTGAAATGTCTTCTCCGAAGAGTTGCACACACTTTTGCTTTCCAATTTCTTCATCTTCTGGGAGATGAGATTAAAGCTGGATGAATGAAAATTCTCTCTTGTAGCCAGGACTACAGCGTGGGGCGCACTTTTTCTTGGCTCCTGGGATACGGATGGCTTTTCATGAATACTTTCAGCACCATGGGCAAGTCTCTTAGAGCTAAAACACACAGAGGTCAACCAAAAAAAAATTATCGCCACATAAATTCATGACAAAATATACATAAAGATGACAGCCTAGAAGGTATATCATTAACAGTTAAAATTTCTGCTACTTTAGTTTGAAAAAAAAAAGAAGCGTTCTTCTTTACTTCAAAATACACAGAATCACAATGCCATCATATTACCTAGAGGACCCTAGTGCCAATATATAACCTCTATACCAATATCCTCTCTGAATCAGATAAATACACTCATGATAGAAGGAGCAGAGATCTACCTTATCATCCTAAAATTAAACAAAAACATCATACACTCTTGTCTCCTCTTTCTCAGGGGAAAGCCTTAGATTTTCCAGTTTGAGTACCAGTGTCAGAGCTACAGGTGCAAAGCAGTAATCCCTGAATTAATATTGTGTGAAGAAATTAATATATCTTATTTCATAAGGTGTTTGTGACAGGATCCACTGCAGCCAGATTAATTAGCCAAGTCCACTTTGCTCTGACTGCCCAGCAACAGACAGGAGTGCAGTGGGCTAGACCAGAGCGTTTATCCTACCACTAGGTGAGTACTTAGGAAAGTAATCAGCACTGACCAGCTCTGTTACTGCCACAGGGTCTTGCACACCCGTAAGAATGCACAGCCTGCAGTGTTCACTGCCAGAGAGCTAGAACCTGAAGTGGACTGGTGTGTAGTGATGAGCTGGATACCGATACCATGACGGCATTATCATTTCAGGTGTAGTAGATACCAAACCATCTGCTAAAATTGGCAGATGCCTCATTTTGGACTCCCGTAGTTAGTCCAGTACATCTTTTGTTCCCTGATCTATATCCCTGTTTCCTAGTAGTGGCACTGCCCCATTTTCTCCTTCCCCCCTAAGGCAACAGCAATTGTTTCCTCTGTGCTCCTGGGAGGCCAGCAAGGGAAAGAAGGGCTATATGCTGAAGGAGGGGATCTAGCACCTCAGGTGGGATGGAAAAAGAAAGGCTTTCTGTCTTGCTAGCATCAGCTAGCACTACAGATTCCATGAGAGGCAAAGGAATAAGGCACAATGTCACAGGAACACAAAGAGGAGGGCGGATTTTGAAAAATCAGACTGGGAACTTGGCCTGATCCTCTTATCCCTGCTCTTTGTGAAAATCTAGATGCATTTCAAATACTACTGCTTTCCCTTACCTTAGGCACTCTCCTGCTTGCTTCACAGAGGTTGTAATTGGGAATTTTACTGGAGAAAAAAAAAAAGGTGCACATCAGATCCCTTCAAAAAACAGCAAGACAAGAAACATTCAAATTTCATCTTGGCTAGTTCAGGCTCAACAGTTGGCTGAAGTGGATTAGAGTTACAGTAACTAGACGTCTCTGGACATCAAGCCACTTACTCAGATACTTTAAACATAAATGTAAAGCAGCTAGTTCTGAGCATTAAGACTTGCCTCATATTTAGCAAACTCAAATTCACATTCCCATCTCCCTGTCTTCTACTGCCTAACAAAGGGTATTTTGGGATGGTGACACTGCTCAACTTCCCCAGAAAGTGTTCTACTATGGTAAATCTGCAGTCAACAAGTGGAAGTGCCAAAGGCAACAGCACTCTCTTGCTCTGGTAGGACTGCAGCTCTGCTGGAGAGTTTGTTCTTAGTCCTAGTTTCTGCTTCAAGTAGTGGGACTGTGTTCGACATTCAAATCACACCAGACACAACCCAATCATTAGATCAGGATTACTCTGTGGAGGATGGATTTAGACTAGAAAGTCATGTACTAGTCTGTGTTTTTCTTTTTGGATGATGATTCCATGGTCAATTTTAAATACTGGAAATGCTTTACTGGACCATCACAGAACTGAAGAGTCTGAATCTTAAGGCCTTTCATGGGGAAGTGGAAAAATTCAGGCTGGAATCCCCTAGGCTGAGGATAAAATACCACATAGCTGTCCCTCTTCCTGCTAAGCACTCTGATCACCAGGCTTTGGGGAGGAAGATGGCTGCACTCCTGCTACAGGAGATGATGCCCATGGCTGCTTTGTGTGTGCTCCTCACTCTGGTGGAGTGAAGCAGGTGTCACAGCAGGTAACACAGGAGGCATCTCCCGAGCATATGCGCAAGGGTGGGAGTGGGAAAGCAGAGGCAGCAGTGCCAGCTCACTGACCTTGAGGGGAGCCACGTGTTCCTGGGCAGCTGGGCTGCCAGTGATCACTGCAGGACAGCTGGCTTGCTAACAGTGAGATGGCAGCAGTGTAAGAGCAAAGCACACAGTGAATCTGGAAGGAGCCTGGCAGCCTACTCGGGGTGCTTATTGTTGCACTGAGGCAGCCGCAGAACAGGGACTGCAGTGCAGGTGAGATAAAAGTACATGAGTCAGAGCAACCTTTAGGCTACAGGTCATTTCCCTTCAGGTATATGATATCCTTTCAAGTACAACACCTCTCTTTACTACACACACTGCTAATGAAATAACAATATTTTGACTCCCATAACCTATGGGATTTGGAGACTCCTACCTGTATGATCATCTCTGCTCGCAAGATATTGGGCAGTTTTCCAGACCTGTTTGGCTGCAATTTCTCCTAGTCCTTACCTCTGTGCTGGATCTTTTCTTCCTTCTCCCTTGATCTGCTCTCTGTTTTCAGAGGATGACATGCAGAGACTGTCCTAACTCCTCCTCTACCACTTGCATGGCATGTTTTTTGAAATGTGGTAGGAGAAAGAAAAGGATTTGGGGATATAAAGTTTTCTGTAGACGGGGAGACAGTATTCCAGATAAAGTCTAAAAACACATAACAAAGTAATAAGAGCAGTTAGTCAGAAAGGATTCATTCGTTTCCTCTAAGCAATGTCAATTCCAGGAAAGGTGAATGTGATCTGTTACATTTTTACCCTGGGGCATCCTACATAATAACAAGGAACAGCTGCAGCTGCAAAAGGAAGTGCTTGAAAAATCTCCCAAGACTGCAAAAACCTTTTAAAATCATATGATTAGTGACTACTCAAGTTCCTTATTACCTTCCACTTTTGCAGGCAAGCCCTGAGCAGTTGTAGCATTTACACTCACTTAACCTGACAGACACTGACTGTCCCACACAAGTCGATTACAGTTATAATTATCTGTGGTGGGGAAGTGGGAGTCACTGCTTGTCACTTCATCGTTCCCTTCACACTGCATGTGATCTGCAGGGTCACCAGTTCTTAAGCAGAACTAGATTAGCTGTTCCGTATTTCAGCACTGTGCAGTAAATACCTTATTGGAAGAGCAGGGTGAGGAAAGAAATTATTGTTTGAGTTTCATGATCTGCAGGTGAGATGAAGCAGTCTGACAGTCTATGGGAAGGCACGACCCTGGGACATAAATATCATTACAAAATCCTGAAGTCTTTTTTCTGAATGAAGAAGTGCCTATGTTGTTGATGCAGGATTTCATTAATAAAATTTAAATCATAAACTGAAATGAAAGCAAAAATGAGAAAGGGGAGGGAAAGGCAAGCACAGGAAAACAATCTTCTGGTTATCTTCACACAGGTTTAAAAAAATATGTTATGAACTCAGGTTCTCTCTGTCAGAGAGTCCATATAAGCAAATAATTACCTTTGCATTGTGCTGGAGGTTGACTTGGATTCAATAAGACTGCTACCAGTAAGAGAAGTAGAGTATAATAATATGAGGAAGATAGTTGAAATTAAGGAAAAGAATAAAAACAGTGATAATAAAAGGCTTACTGGACATTAAAAGGCATACAAGATACAAAAAAACGTAGATTTACCTCTGCCTACTGGATCAAGTTCCTGAAATGTTTCAATGCCTTGAGTCTGCAAGAAAGAAGAGAAACACACGAAACATTATTAAACATAAACATTATTAAACATTAAACATTATTAAACAAAACAATATTAAATATTAAACACTATTAACATTATTAAGTTCCATGAGACAGAATGAGCAAAAGGTATTATTCAGCAGCCACTGGCGTCCTGTAGTTTATTCAAGATGTGTAAATTATTTTAGGATTGAGGAAACTTGGTAAAGGATAACTAGCTTAAGTGGGAAAAGTCTATCATGTTAAGGTGCAGCTCACATATTTTAAAGCAAGCTAAGCATTCAGTGCTTAACTAATTCCCCAAAGGTCAGAAAATTCAGCAACTTCTGTTGACTAAGCAAGCTTTTGGGTGGTCAGCATTTTAAAAATGTTTAAGTTCCTTTTAATGAAAGGAAGATAATATTAGACTCTGTTGTTCTCATCTTAGATTTTCTAGTGCTTGCCACTACAATTACAGACACATTTTTCTAACTAGTTAAATAAAATGCTGAACAATAATAATAGAGAACTGATGTCTTAAAAAAAATCTTAAACCAATTATACCAACTATCCTGACAATGACATACTAATAAAACTAATGCCAGTAGCTACGTCAGGCAATATATGTTGAGCACCAAATTACATTCTCTAAAAGCTAAGAAGGGATATGACTCTGCTTTATAAATATTGCCAGTAAAAATATTTCAGAGTTAGAGCTTGGCAAAAAAGCCCAAATTAATTAGAAAATTTAATGCCTGTTTTGTTTCCCTAAAATAGCCCACGACCTTCTCCTTTCTTTGCTCTTTGCAACACTCTTTTGAATCAAAAACACGGCAGAAAATATTTAAATAGATTTGGCAAAAGTCTTCTTCAACTAAATTAGAAGGGAAATGGGTCTAGCTGAGGGAGAGAGTTGTTCATAGTTTCAGAGACTGAAGAGGAGCTGGTATCATCTCCAGCTCTAATGCCCATTCCTCCACAGAAAGAGCTAAAAGTATCAAGTAATACATTAACATAGATGGAATTTCACCGTTTGTTCCTGCTTGGACTTCCATTTTAAAAGCGTGTGGCATAAATTAGATCTTATTTAGAAAAAAAAGTCAGTGACTTTTGTTGACAAAATTGCTTGTCCAAATTTACAGTAGCTGAATTAAGCTGTCATATATCACTTTATGTTGTGTTAGCATGTTTTCACTGGAATAAAAAAAATGCTCACATTTTTGCCTTCATAACTTCTCTCCTTGGCAATCCTGTGAAAATGTTCTCCTGATGTTTTGGGTTTGTTCTGCACAGGAAAAACAAAACAGTATATAACCATTTTGATTCATGAGGGAATATCACAGTTACGAAAAGGAGTTGTAAAGAAACATGATAATCCTAATGCCAGAAGGAATACATGCAAATAAACTGCTCAAGACTGAATTTCTTATGCTGTTTTGCTCAGCAAATATTTATGAACCTGGACACAAACATGTCATACTGACGAGGGACCTCATTTCCTACTCGATTTGGGATGTTTATTTTTAGTCTGGGAACCTGAAGAACCAGGGTTTCTCAGTAGTATGAATTGCCACTGCTCTGTTTTTCCAGTGTACAGGCTCCCAAAAACAACGATTGGCACACAACAAAAGCAGTCTGGGAAGCAGTGGTCTACCCACTGAACTAATTAAAGTATTCATAGATCAGTATTATAATGCACATGTATATAAAAAGAATTACCCATGAAAATATTGATACGACTTTTTCCTTCAAAATTACATTTTGCTTTCTCTAGGCAACAACAGTAGTGCTCCCGGTTTACATCTGGAGCCCATATTCCAGGCTCAACATGAACAAAATGCCTTTGAGGGTTACAAACAGCTTTGGCACAAATCTCTGTCAAAACATCTCCTATACCTGCAATATTTATTGCCATTCATGTTTTTCAAAGGCCTTTATGAACTTCTGTGGAAAGTTTATAAAAAACAAATTTTTAAAGTCTTCTCATCTAACCATCTGAAAAGGTCACTGTAGTAACAGAGAGAGAAAACATATGCAACCAGGAAAAGGACAAATGAAAGAAGTTTCTTGCAGGAATTATGCTGTTCTTTCAAACTTTCTTGATAAATTGTTGTAACTTTCTTTAAATAATAACAATATCAGTTTGATATGTTTAATTCCTATTGCACACACACTGCACCCATCTGTTGCTGGAGCCAGTTCTTTGTTTTGTATTAATTTAAATTAGTGCCTAATTCACAAAGTGAAGTAACTTTAACAATGTAGAGGTCCAAATAATCACCTATAGCTGAGATCTCCTAATGGCTTCCTGCTACTGCAGGAGAAAGTTTCATTCCTTTGCCTTGACCCTACCACCTCTCTGCTCCCCAACCTGCCACTTCACTCACTCCTCCCTTTGGGTTTTGCTACATCTCTCAAACTGGCTCTGATACTCAGTAAAAATTTCCAGGAGCTGATTTAACACATTAACCCAGCACACAATGACCTAATTTGCCTTTTTATCCCCCCGTGTTTGTTTGCTCTCAGATTACTGTATTAAATTAGGTCACAGAAGGCACTAAGAGAAGTGGAAGGAATACATAGCTAGGAATGTGGCAGGGAGAGCAAGTGGAAGGTTACATATGATGAACTATTAGATGGCTTATCACATTATGTGAAGAGTCCTTTGGGTCAAGGAATATTAGAATCCACTGTTCAGCATGCACATGAGGTAATTAAGCTTTACCAAATGCTTGTGTGGGTTCTGTATGGCTTTTCAGTTGCTTTTTATGAAGGTTTTCTGCAGTTTCTACTGCTGTTCCTTATTACCTAGCAAGTCTACTAGGCTTTTTGAGCCTACAAATCCCCTGCAATCATGATTATCCAAGAGGTTTCCACAGTTCCAGTATCATTTGGGCAAGTCACCTTTCATCCCAATCCATGGGATGACTACCAGGCACTCCCACCTTACCACAAGTCATTAGTTACGTGGTAGTCAGCTCAGCCTACAGCTGTATTACAGACATCAGGCACACTTGTGTTCTTTGTTTGTATGCAGCCCTTATAGACTAAAACAAAATTGTGCCTACAGACATCAGAGAAAAAAAAAAAACAGAATCAGTCCTACTGACAAGCACGTGAGTCTTTCTACATAAACAAGTTTATTTTCAGCAGATCAAATGCAAAGGCTCAGCATTTCAGGCAGGTTTTTTTACACTGTCCTCAAGTTACCATTCCCTAGGGCTGCCAGGGCCCTGTCTCACCCTCACATGCACAGGGCATTGCTTGTGTGATGGGGGGAGCCTGCACAAGAAAGCACCAGGGGCTGAGAGGTTCTGAGACAACCGGCACGCTTGGTGTTGATCAGAAAATGTTGCTACCCTCGGCCTGTTATTCATTCATATCATGCTGAGGTTTTCATGAACTCTTTTTAAAAAAAATACAGTGCTGGGAAATGTACCTACATGGATTTACTATTTACACAGCAGTAAAAAACAAACACCACCAAAAAACTCTCAGTATTCATCCTTTCTCTGTCTACTTTACTAGCCCTCTGCTACTATGTTTTCTACAGCACAAAACAGATTTTTGGTCCAAACTACTGAGGTTGATATTCTGTAAATTATATAATAATATATAATATTATTATTATATAATAATATATAATAGCAGAAAATCTGTGATGTTGCTTGGGTCTTTATCACAACAGATAACAGATGAAGAAATTTCAAGCTCTAGTAAACATGAAATAAAAGCCAACGTCATGACTTTCACCACCCTTTCACCAGATATTATTACTTCTCCAGGAGGGCTGGCTGAGTGGAGAGACTGTCCAGACATCTACCTGCAAGTACCAAACCCATCAGCATTGCTTAAACTCTGAACAAAGTGAGACTAAGCTCTGCTGCTGGATTTTGCACGAATGTGTGCTCTCCACGTAGCTCTTTCAGCAACACACGCCTGAGCAGAGCACATAAAGGAGCTCCTGACAGTTTCCCTCACCACAAGTGAATTCACAAGATCTTATCTGACAACAGCTTGTTTCAATCTAGTTCATCACTGAAACTAGACCTAAAACTCCAAATCATGACAGTTGTCGAGCTTCCCAGCCATCTGAAATGCCAATTGACATTTGATCTCAAAAGTACTACAGGCGCTCACCTCAGTTTTACACTCTCCTCTGTTTTGGTACAACCACTTCTTTTACTTGTGTGCGTTTACTGCACTTATGTCACAAACAGGAAGTAACTACAAGAACAACTACAGGAAGTAACTACAGAAACTGTTGTTGTGGCTAAAATTCACTCTCCAGCTTTCTAAAATCCACTCACAACAGTTCTTTTTACTCATGTGCAACAAATATCTCAAGTACTATTATGGCAATCCCAGGCACCAAAGAAATAAACATCAAGTCAACAAAAACACATCCCCCTCCATTCCCTCCTCCCCCCAAAACATTCAATCTGTTCCTGTTCAGCAAAACAAGTAAACACACGATTTAACAGAATGTCCCAATGCCTCCAAGGGAAAATACTTTGCATAACCTGGGGCCCAAATTTGCCTACCAGGCTGCAAATAGGCAATAGGAGCGGATCAGTCTTTTGCTGACAGCACTTGGCACCACTGTCACAATGTGTCTGTCTGTGTGAGAGGAGAACACACCTCCAAAACACTCTCGACTATTTGCAAAACACGTCTCAGAGTGTTTAAATAGGCACTATACCTTCTGTGCTAAAAGATGGGGTCCTCACCCTCACTCTGAGGATCTGCATCTGCTACATGGCTGAGCAGAAAGCTGAGGTTTTTAAGACTAAAACTGCAGCTTCTGGACAATTTGGGATGAAAGTATGCAGGAAAAATCGATCTGCATGTCTATAGGCTATATAGATCATTTACAATTCTCAGTTACTTCACTGATGTTTTAACTACTATTCTGCCTCATTTAACTCCAGACTTCTTCAAAATAAAGCCTACTAAGGTCTAGTTCTTTCTTTGCAGTATTCAGAAAGAGATGTAAACAAACAAGAAAAAAATCACAGCATACCTTGGTACCTAGTTTTAGCTGAGGTGCAACAAGATCACAGGAATCGGAGCTGTCAGAAGTTTGGCTGCTGATAAAGATGAGCATTATTTGGTTTTACTTCCAAATTTGATGACCACAAAGAAGTATTTTTATTCTGAATTCATAACAACCATTAGCTGGTGTTCCCCGTAGTAACCCTAGCTGCAAAGATATAAATATGCTTTCCACATGTATGTTTTTCAGACCTATGCTTTAGTTTTATAGACCTATAGATAAGACTCAAAAAAATGGGCATAATTTTAGACATAGGCTCGTTATTGAAAGATGACATCTCCTGATTATAGATAGAGCTTTCTTTTAGTTCTACTTCACTTAGTTTCCTCCTCCCCTCTTAAACCCTAAACCCATAAACATCACCCTCTTTGTCTGCAGTGAAGCTCTGCGAGCTCTCATATATTAAGACAGGCAGCATCTCTCCTCATATCTTTGCATTTCAGCATCAATTGTGAAGCTCAGCTGTTGATTTCTTCCTCTATTTCCAGAAATATGTTTTTAGGGTCCATAGCCTTTCATGGTACATAAATGCCCATATCTCACAAAGCACCTGCACAACTGGTCCTGTTGTCTCTCACAGTCAGAGCTGGCACAGGAGGGGCGGATGGTTTTTAATGGCAAGTGCGCTGCTTGACAGTTACCCTCTTGCACTGCCATCAGTGACCCTGAAATCATCTCCTTTGCTTTAATGGAATCAGTCTAGCACCATCCCTGGTTAATGAAATTACATATAAACAAAAATAGAACAATATACCTTATACTATAGCTAGACTGCTCTGCAAAATGCCAGGCTGAAAAAGAGCATATTGATTAAATGATGCAATGGACCAAGCCCTGTACCAGTGCAGTTTCACCTCTCCTTAAGAGCCCGTGGAACTCAACACTGCATGAAATGAGTACAGCTTTCCTTTGAAGGATACGGTCAGCTTGAGCAGACACAGAGCTCTATTCCCAACTAAGGGGTTTTTAAGGTTTGTATAGTAAGACTGATAGGAGGCCATCTTATTGGAGTGAAAATATTAAGGGTACATCTTTAGTAAGGTTTTTAACTTTTATTGCAGCACTCTAAGGGATGTAGAGGAAGATTTAAAAAAGAAAAACAAACACGTGGCACATCTTGATAGTTCTAACTTACCTGGAATCCCTGTCTAATACATCAGAATTCAGGCCCTCAGAGTTCAGCTTAGCTTGCTGTTTCACCATTTCCTCGTGTTCCTTCAGGCACAGATAATACTAAGAAACACCACACATGCAATTTACTGCTTTATCGAAAGCCATTACCAAATTTACTATTACTCTAACTGTGCACAGTATCATATTTTGTCACAGTAAGACCAAGTGAGGCAGTGAAACAGGCCTGGGAAGAACTTGCCTTACCTTCATATTAGGAACACAGTAGTCCAAGAGAGCATCACAGAAATGGTGTCCTACCGACTCTAAGTCTTTTGTGTTGAAGTGGGTGCTTTGTCTCTGGCCTGCAGCATCAGAAATGAAAATGCCAGGCACAGTGCTGGCTGCCAGCTGTGCTATGTTCAGCATGGTGGCTGATTGCTAACTCACACATACTTCATTGAAGAATGCTAGGTGAGTCTGCCTAGCAGAAGAGTTTTATACAACTGGTATTACATATCATTGTCTTGAATATATAAACAAATATATCCGCTCAAAGGGATTTAACTATGACTTTCAGCAGCAATTGTCTCTCTCACTGTGCACCCATACACCGAAGCTACATTCTCTTCCAGAAAACTGACCTTCACACAGGTGTTTTCACTTACTGCTTTATTTTGCCATTCACTGATATCTTATCTGCATTTCTATGATACATGTGTAATAAACACTAGCAGTGGCCTGGAAGGTCACTAGGCAAGTGCTCTGTTTTCTTTTTTTTTTTTTGGTTTGGTTATTTTTAAATCAGCTCTCATCTTAGATCATCGTTCATTTCTACTCAATGAGACAGAAGACCAACAAAGAGATGGAGGCTCAAACTACCATTTTCTATGGAAAACCATAAATACAGGGTCTTGTTTGATGATTCCTACCAAAAAGCTATGGGAAAACTGGCTCACCCAACTTAGAGCCACAGATGGAGGCTTCCAAAGTGTAACTGTTGCTGATCCCCATCTTCCACATCACAACTCGCCCTGTGCCTTCTTTACTCTTTTGTACTTTGAAACGGCAGTCTGGGAACGAGAACTTAAATGAGAAGTACAGTGTCAGCCTTTGAAGTAAAATGAAGATACAATAATGTTATTTTAACCCTGTAAAGTTTTCTGCCTCTTTCTATCAGGCAAACAAATGAACATTTTTTAAGCTACCTTACTGTAATATTGCACTACATTCTTCATAGTGATCTCTGTCATTACTACTATAATGGAGAGGTATGTAAAACAACAATTCTTTGATTAAAAGGGTTTTTTTTAAAAAAAAAAAAGGATTTCCACATTTTTGGGAGGCTGCCTATATTTACTAAGTAACTCTATATAGAGAAATGATCATCTGACTTATCACAAGATTAAAGTTACAAGATTAGTATAAATCACCTGATTTATACTAACACATATATTTAATAAAACACTTGAAAGCTCTTCTCTCACGAGTTAATGAATCAGCAGTGTGCTAATGTAACCTACCTGGAGTTCACAACCACCTTATCCTTGATACCTGAATATAATAGCATTAGCTGCATTAGTGTGCTAGTAGAGTAATTTGTGGGTACATGTATTTACTGCTGAACCTTTGCAATCTTCCTGGTTTAAAAGCAGCTCTTTCAAGTCAGATTTTGCTGGAAAATGTTATATTTGAAATGCAATCATTTCCTACTAAAATATATTTCTTTTCCAATTGAAATAACTTACACAAACAGGGAGATTTTGACATAATTTTCAACATAAAATTTTCAAAACTATTCAGCTATATCTAACATATTTATATGTAAAATTTCATGTTAGCTTTTTACATTGTCAAAGCAAAGTGAAGTTTTACTTTCATACTTCCATTTTTTATTCTTAAAAAAACTTTCAACATGCTTTTTGTCCCAGTGTTTGTTCCAGTTCAGCGTGATATAAATTTATATTAATATTTTGCAATGCTGAAATTCTCACAGGAAAAGATATTTCATATTCCTACAATCTGTAATTTTAGCCAATCAAATGTTATTTTACTGGACAAAACACAGTTTTTCAGTGTATATGATACCTCTGTAAATAAAAACTGAGATCCTAGTGGGTGTTTGAAGTTTCAAGTGAAGTTTCTAGCCAAGATTTTGTTTACCTTATCTGGGCAGATCTTGCTCAACAAGAGTGGAAAGACCCGTGGATGCAAAGTTGGTGTTTTTGCTTGTTGCTTTCTTTCACAGCCATATACAAAGACATTCTTTTTCCTGTTGTGACCATGGAGATCACAATACAGAATAATGTCACGTTCCTCCATCACTCTGTAATATAAAACAACATAGAATATTTTACTAAAAGTTTTTCTTTCTTTCACCTCAGAAACATTAATCTAGGCTAATATATCACAGAATAAACACTGAAACTAACATTTAACATAAACAGAAAAAAAAAATTAATGAGTTTCATGTTATGAGCTTTAAGGTAAGCCTTTGGGATGTCAATCTGTTCCATGCGTGTTCAGTTCCATGCAGGATCAAAATACTTCTCACAGTGTAGTATTAAGTAAGATATTAAAGCCTACTCTTGACACTGGTTAGTTCTACTCTTGACACTGGTTAGTTGTCTTCTAGAATTTCAGAACCTTTCAAAACAACAAGCCCTACATTTTTCTATTTTAATATGTTATTTTCTTGATCTATTTCTGTCCAGTAGCAGCACGTAGAGTGTTTTTCTTCTGCTCTCTTAATCTTAGTAAATCTAGTCTTTACTAGTCTTAGTCTGTGTAACTCTAAGGCTGTTATACAAACCCAATCTATAGCTGTATACTAGGCCATGTTGTAGGGCTGAAACA
>JAVCKT010092719.1:0-15656 GCA_032273925.1 Rhynchotus rufescens
TTACTCTAGTATTTTCTTAGTCCCAGGAGGATACTGCTTTAAGCTGTGAACTCTCCTGAGGTAAAGACAAAAAACCCGTGTTTTTACTGAACTGAGGTCTCTAAAACATGTCAATAAATCAATTGGCAGGAGTAATTGGATTTTTGTTCCAATACATTTGATCAATGAAGTAGAAAAAAGATCACTAAGTTTCTGTTTAGAATAAATCATCCCCTCAAAGCTTGACCCTTGTGCTGCAGTGATAGTTCATCAGAGCTGAGCTCTGTCCATGGCTTCTCAATCAATTTCAGCCGTTTCCTAATTTAATAGACCACTGCTGGGTCACCATCACATTTATAATTGTTCTGTGGAGATGTTTCTTCCCCTTGTCATCAGAGGAAGACGTTGACTTCATAATATTTACATGATTTAATCTGCTGGCTTGTGATGGAGTGGCCCTGGATGTTTTGCTTGGGGAAAGCTTGGGGGCTATGGAGTGATTCCCACATAAGGAGTTCTGGATTTCTGCTGACCAAGTGTTTGGAGACGTGTGCCTGATAATGCAGTCTGTGCTCTGAGGTTTCCAATTCTGTGTTTTCCTCTAGTAGTCTCTTAGTTTTTAATAAATTGGCCATGACTTCCTAGAGCAAGAGTGCTGTAAGTAGCTCCATCTGCAGCGTGCCCTGGATTT
This sequence comes from Rhynchotus rufescens, assembly GCA_032273925.1. NCBI lineage: Eukaryota > Metazoa > Chordata > Aves > Tinamiformes > Tinamidae > Rhynchotus > Rhynchotus rufescens. The sequence continues at coordinate 671 of JAVCKT010092719.1, forward strand.
CCATCGCTCAGGGCATCCTCTGTATGCTGAGCAGCTCCACAGAAGCTCTTTGCCAAGCACCCAATGCACCAATGCCAGCTTCTATTTTTTTGTTCTCCTGATTATAGGTTTGCTATGTAGTAATCACAGCCTCTCAGTGAGACTCCAGCATCTTTGCATAGCAGCGGGAAGATTCTAGCACTGCCTGGTGCAGATCCCTGGTGGCTTCTCAATGCCCATATTGTGTGGTTTTATAGCTGCACTCTGTTTGTCTTTGGAAAGTAAAACTTGAATACTTACCTTTAGTGAATGCTTGTATTCCTTTTCCAGATTTGCTTTTCAAAAAGCAAAATGTTTAACCATCCTTAGTGTTTCGGGCTACTGAAGTATTGCAAGGCCTGTGACTTATCTTAAATATCTGGAAAGTTTAGTCCTCTTCTGTTTATTGCCTTTACTGATCAATGCCGCCTCCTAGCCATTCCCTATGGCTATTCTGTGTTCTGCAGAGGTGTGGGCACGTGGAGCTCTGTCCTGGCTGGAATACTGAGCTCCTCACCACGTGCTTGGGCTGCACAGGATGACATTCTCCAGCTTGGAGCATCATCCATCCTGCTGCCTTCATGGATATGTCCACAACTTCTACCTGTGCTTGCTGTCTACAAACCTCACTGGTAAGAAAATGAGTAATGAGTAGAATATGAAGAAATCCTTCCAGGCTGTTCCTGAGAGGCAGGTGCTGCTGCCTCAGTCAGTTCTTTTCCTCCCTACTCCACCCAGGCTCAAGTGAAGGCACCTCAGTGATGTGGGTGGACAAAGAAAACTGAGGAGTAGCAAGTGTTGCTGGAGCTGGGACACATGGAAGTTCATGTAGTGCTTGAAATCCTAGAAGGAGCAGGGACATGACTGGAGTGCAGTCAATCCGTGCAGGCTGAAGCCAGCCAAGATGGAGAGGAATCCTCAGCTGAGCAGCTGCCGCTGCAGTAGCAGCATCCCCAAAAATCATCCATTCGATGCGAGGTGCCAGATTGTCTAAAACTCTTCATTATCTTAGAATCAAGAGTCCTAGTTAATCATATCTTCTGTTCTCTGTTTCTGAGCACTGTAGGGTCAAACCATATAATTTTGATGGGAGGAGAGAAAAAAGCAGTAAGATTAATATTCAGCCCCCATATTCAGCGTTTAATAGCAGAGGATAGATGCTACATGGCTGTGTGAGCTGGTGTCGTGGATGCACACGTTGGAGCTTGAAGGACAAGGCTTCAAGCATGTGCGTTTGGCACGGCTGCTGCTTCTGTAGCAGGAGTAGTTGGCAGCAGATGACAATGAGAACTGGCAAGTCTCTCCTCTCTCAAATTAGCAAGAAAGGAGTGAGAGCAGCGGCCTGTGCCCATCTCCCTTGTCTGCACTCAGCATTTAAATAGAGCTGAAGTGTTGCTGGGAAAGCACTTGAAGGAAAACACTATTTCTGCTTGTGAAAACCTGCCTTCAGCAACAGCCTTGGGTGCTGGAAGGTGCTAAGGGTCAGAGGTGGAATGTATTGGAGCTGGGTTAATCACTGGTAATTGCCAGGGGAATTAGTCCCAAAGTGCTGCAGCTGGGTAAGCGAGATGCCTGGGGGCTCAAAGGGTGCCTGAAAGCTGCTCTTGCTGTTGAATTTGAGAGTTTGAGGGGCTGCAGGTTTGGCAGGATGTGGGGCAGCCCCTGTGGAGCTGGAGTTTGGAGCAGTGTGGGAGGGAGTAGATGCCGCAGAAGAGGTGGCTGGGGGGCTTTTTCTTTGTGACTTGTTCAGCCAAGTTCCTTGTGGCTGGAGAAGGCTGCAGCATGGGTCCTGCAGGCAGTTCTAAATTGCAGTGAGGAACTAGACAGCTTGGTGCATAAGAAAGTTAAATGTGCCTGATGTGTCCCTGATTCCAGGGCACCCTTAGGGTTTGAAGGTCTTACAGGCGTGGAGGTGCCCTGCAAGGTCCAGAGCTGCAGGGTGACCCCCTCCTGGATGCAGCATCAGGTCCAGGAGACTGAAGCAGCTTCTCGCTTGTGGTGCTGATGCTGCCTGAATTCCCATGTGAGCAGCCAGGGTGGTGTAGGGACTGTGGATAATTGTAGAAAAAGGGGCAGTAGCAGCCAAAAAAGCAATAGAATGCTAAGATTTACGAGGAAAGGAACAGAGAATGAAATGGAGAACATCCTCATGGCATCAGCTGTACCTGCGTCTTGAATAGTGCAGTGCTGGTCTCACCATTGCAAAGGAGGTAGAGTAACTTACCCTTCATGGAAGTTTCCCCTAAAGAGGAGATTAGGCAAACATCTGTCAGGAATATTACAGGTTTGGGAAAAGACATCAGGAAATAATTTCTCTCCTTTATTTCCTTAATCACAAACTTCTGGTATATGTTACAATTGAATAATTTTCTGTAAGTCCATTTTCTTCCTTATTGTTTTGAGCCTGCATGTATGCCCAGGATATCCCTATCCTGTGCCTTCAAGGCTGCCTTTTCCCTGTGACTTACCCTGCTTTTGTTCTATGGCCTAAACCCTCCCCTAGAAATCTTATTTCCTCTTTTGAGGTTTTAAATGTGCTTTGGCTCTGCTCTGCTATCTAAGCAAATCTGGCCCAGGACGTTACCTCAGAGGAGCTGGCAGGTTAAACTCTGGCCTATTATGTAATAGTTAAGACTTCTTTTAACTCTGATTTATTGTGTTTTACCTAATGGTGAATGTTTTATGTGAAATAAGGACTGTGCTAGAAAAAACTGCTTTTCAGACATGGCATTTGTTGCTTTCTATGAAGTTTTGAGTTTATTATAATATGGAGGTAATACTTGGTGCTTTAGTAACAAGCTCCTTGCTCTAGACTGCCTTTCTCTATGTAAAATGAATCTGTGTATTTTCCCATGCTAAGTTATTGGTAGCAATGTCACTTGTTTTATTGTTAAATGATGGGAGCTGTAAGCTGTGAGTCTTCCATGCAGTCCTTTAGTACCTCGATTGACCCATATTTTGGGCAGATCTAGCTGTAAAGACTTACTGGTAATAAGACGTTGAGGAAAGCCTATTTTCAGTGTTGTAGCCATGTATCTTATAGCAAATACTGTGATGCATTCAGCTGCAATCTGCTCTTCTTTGGCAGCAACAGTAAGAAAGGGAGAAGTAGCAATAAATGGACGCAGCAATAATAATCCTGGCTACCTCCAAAATGAAAAGACCTAATTTCTTATTCCAGTCTTGCTGTCTTTATAGCCAGCAGTAAGTGGTCACTGCCGATAACGATGCCTCTTACTGAACTGTATCTGTTATAGGAAACCTGGTCCTGAAAGTAGAATTACTGGCTGGAGTGCAGGAGCTGCAGGCTGCGATGGCAGCCCCACTTCCTTCTCCAGGTAGAATTACTGATTTGTAGTATGTCCAGAGTTATTACAAAGGCATTAAAATCTCTTCTTTTCTATTCAAAATGGTCCCTCCTTTAGCATGACTTAGATATTTGCAGTGTCTAGGAAAAGTTTAGAAATGGTTGCAGGTGGAATTTATCTCCTCTAACTGCTGTTTAGGAAGAAAGTGTGTATTGCCTGGATCCCGTTGGAGAAACGTCATGGGTGACTAATCTCATCAGTTTTATACATCTACTGGAGGGTGGGATAAATCAACCCATGGAGATTTGGTGTTCCCTTGCAGCGATGCGTTTTTGCAAGAGATAATGTTGATGTATGATGAGGCAGATGCACAGTGTTTTCAAGGGTTTTTTCCTGTGTAAGCAGATGATAAGCAATAAATTGTTTTTTTGGAACACACAGGCTGCAGGTGAGACTGATCAAGTTGGTCAAATTTTGCCTCGACTCCCAGGTAATCTAATGTATCCATGAGCATGTGGAAAAGTGAGTATTGCTAAAGGAAAGGGCGATGCTGGGGAAAATCCTCCTTTTTGCTGTTAGGTTCTCTTTTGTGGCAGAGGAAAACCGCAATTTATAGGGGCTGAAGTTATGGAAAAAAATGCTAATCAACTTTAGATGGTGAAGTGTTGTCCCAGCGAGATGGCTCCTCTTGTAATTTGTGCTGTTGACAGACATAGTGTGAGGATTTCTGTGGTTCAGAAACACCTATTTTAGGTGGTGCTAATGGGCAGCCTGTTAGACAAAGAGGCAGTGTTTCCTCGTGAACTTTTTTTGGTTATTTGAAAGTTTGCTTGTCCTCTTGCTCTCTACTCAAAAAAGCTTCAGTTCTTCAACTCTGTGACCTTTGCAAAGCTCAAAATCAAGTTGCAGCTTGTGGTCTGAATTCAGCATTTGTGGTCACGATGCCAGAGACGTTTCCTTTGTCCGAGACATTTCTCCTGGGGTCCCACCAAATGCTGCAGGTAGGAACAAAAAAAATCTCCCTGTTACCATGAATTTGCTCCCTATGTGTGGGACCCAGTGGCAAGGATGGCCTCTGCACAAGAGCTTGTGGCTGAAACTGTTTCTTGGCCTCACCAGTTTATTCCTTTTTTCCCAAGCTGGACAGCGCAATGACTGTATTTACAAAAGGATCCTGATGATGACTCTTGGATTTATCCAGACTCATGAGGAAAGACTGGAAAGGATTGTGGAAATGAGTTAGTGTGGCGCACAAATCCCTGGTATATCCTTGTGTTGACAGCAGAGACCCGCTGCAGGCAAATATTTACATCCTCACAAATGCAAGCAAAACTCTTCTGTCAAAGGGAGATTTTTTTATTGTTTTCTTCAGTGCATAGTGAAGGAAAGATTGGATGTGAAGTGTTATATGAACTTTTAAGTGTAAGTGCTTGATAGCACTACCCCTTAAAATGCTTGATAGCATTTTATACTGAGACAGATGAGGAATCCTTTCTACCTGTTCATAAGGACTTGCAGGCGTAGGGATATTGCCTACAGGAGGAACAACCATAGCGAATAAGGTTTAAAGAGTGGGATTTTGGTAGAGTGAGTGAAAGCAGCAGAAATCCCCAAGTCTTTGCTGTTGTAAGGGTGCAAAAAGGGGCACCGTGGCTGCTAGAGCTGCAGTTGGGCACCCCTGAGCACACAGAGCTGCTGCCACCTCTCCTGCAAATGCCTTTTCTGCACAGAAACATTGTGGAAGTTGCTAAAAATTATCATGCCCGAGCTGTCGCCGTGGTGCACTTCATAACTAGGCGAGTTTTTTCTTTCCCTGTGGCCTTTTGCTCACCTCCTCTCTGAGCTATAAATTCTGAGGCCTTTTAGAGGGATCATTGCTCAAAATTGCTGTCAGCCAAAACCCATAGCAGCGAGTTCTTCAGAAGATAAAACCTTTGCCTATTAAATAATAGCCCTCAGCTTTCAGATTAGTTTAATTTAATTAAACACCATGTTCTCAGCCCAATTCTGCTAAAAGACAATTCCCAGCTGCTGTTTAACTGCAGGTTGAATGGCTCTTCTTCCTTCTGGTTTTCACAAGAAAGAAAATTCCACCTTCATCTCCTCTAAACCTGGGGGAAAGTTCCTGACCTTGGTCACCTACATTTGAATTTCAGAGCCTGGACGATGTCATTGCAGCTGTTAAATGGCAATCCCTTGCTGAGCACATGCTGCAAGGCAGCTCATTCCATGGCAAGCTTTAAATGTTAAGTCAAGGTTGTTCCTGATTTTCAGCAACCCCAATTGCTGCTTGTGTCACAAGACAAGATTGTGCTTAACGTGATCGGCTGGTTGAAGCCTGTGGTCATAGTTGAATGGCCATTGAGAGGAAAGATTCAGAGCAATACGACCAGAAAGAAACATGGTTGGGTGTTCAAAAATCACTTTTTCAGTACTTTTTTCCAATAATTCGCCTATGCTGGCTTCAATGGGGATGGCTGAAGGGCCCTCAGTCCTCTCACCCGTTCCCTCTGGTAAGAGTGTATCCTGACTTCACCTTGTGAAGATCCATGGCCTGTAAAGCTGGACCTAATAAACTATTCTGGGACAGCAGTGGTGATTTTGGGACACGGGGAAAATCCTTAAACAACCTATAATTTTGCTGAACTCTTTCCGATGCTCCAAACTGAGCATTGACTATTCATCATGGTGTGTCTTTTTCCCCCTGGATACAAAAGCAGCATGAAATAGAAGAAGAAACGTAGGAATAAGTATAATGCTAAATATATTAATACTAAGTATAGAAGCAACTTTCCTCCTTTAAGCTTAATTTGGTTAAGAAACAAATGTGAAGCACATGTGAAATGAGTCATTCAGTTTGCCCATGCCAAATTAGTTGGTTAAACTTAAGTAAATGCATTTTTAGGCTCACTAATGCAATTGTAGCTATAAAGCCTTTTGCTAACGAATTCTCCATGACGTTGCTGGCAGCTAATTTGGAAAACTTTTCCATATGTGATTTCCATATGTGTCTCTGCTGGGGAGAGGAGCAGGCAGCATGATTGTGTAGGACCTAGTTGTTTTGTCTCATTTTTTTGAATGGTTTGGAGGATGTGCTTAACTTAATAAAAATAACCCTGCTCTGCTGACTAATCTTAATGCACTTGCATTATGCTGCCAACGTGCTCTTCGTTGTGTTTTAGGAAGGATCCTTGCTGCCTCCTGGTAAACGTGGATGCTTCTACACAGAAATCGCACACAGGTATTTTATGTAATTCTCACTTAACCCAAAATCAGCCTTAAAGAAGACTGCAGATAAAAACGTGCTGTATGTTGGCGAAGGCTGCACAACGATGAGGTTTTGTTCCTCCTTGTGTTTTGGTGCCGGAGAACTCCATGGGGAAGAAGAGCAAATTGGGCAGCTGGGCTGGTGTCACTGCTCCCCTTCCTGCCCTGGAAGAAAGGGCATCCACGGCCTTTCCTCTTTGGGAGGCGCAGCGGGGAGGTAAGGGGAGCTGATGATTGATTTTTCCAGAGCACAGAAGGCCAGAGGATGACTCATGGGCTAAATCCTCATTGCCGAGCAGTTTTGTGACCCAAGGGGGTGACAAATGACTGGTCACTGTGAGACTTGGCTGCGTTGCTGCCAGCCTGAGGCTCCATGAGGCTCCCTGACTCCACCAGCGAGACAGGTAGGCTCCCAGGGCAGCCTTTTGGAGAAGGTTGGCAGCATCTTGTGAAAGGAGCTTGTGCTGCACTTGCTGCAGTTTGTAGTGCAGATCTTAACTCCTGGAAGATGCTCTTCAACCTTTTCTTCTTTCAACTTGTGGTCAAGACCAAAATTAAAACAAATCCAATCAAACCCTTGGTATTCAAAAATAATCGCTCATAAAGAAAAATCATTGATGCACTGAAACAGAAGTGAAACTTCTTCCCTACGTGAAGGGCATGGTGGTGACTACAACTGTTGGCTGAGCAGGAAGGTCAAAGAGAAAACAAGGGCCTCTGGAGCACCCAGTGCCAAAGGAACCCTCTGCTCCAGGGCAACCTGCTGCAGCGGGTCTGACATATAAATCATCCTAAGGAATAAGTTATCTCGACATGTCTGGGTTTGAGCTCCAGCTCTGAGTAACAATACTAAAATAAGATCCATTTATTATGGATTATTATTGACTAAGTGATTTATGGCAGAAGGAGCGGCTGCAAATGCAGGTGACTTTCTCCTGCCTTTCTCACTGATTGCGGTAAGGTCACTTTGATGCTGTGAGAGCAGCTTGGATTAATTGCGAGCTCTCAGTGTGGGAAGGCTTTTGGGGGATGGAATGATGGATATGGAAGAATAGCAAAGTTACTAGCAGCTTTTTCACTTGTATCAATGAAATTTTATCATTCCTTGTTCTTCTGCAGAACCACGATATGTAAATCTTGGAGTTTGGAAGAATAATTCTAACATCATTGAACACCTTAAGGAATCCTTGTGAAAGAAGATGTTGTTGCTGGATATTGCTACAGTTGTTTGAGTAGGTTCAGGTTGCAGAAAACAGCTTTGTTGTCCATCTCCTTATCACAAACTTGTTCCAGGTGGAGAACTTGGGTTCCTGTTTAATTTTGCAGGCTAATAGGGGGAGAGAAGTAGCTTCATCTGAAAAGATGAAAGAATATTTACTGAAAGAATAAAACAATTCAATGCCATAGAGGACTTTAGAATGTTTTTGTCACAATTTCATTTTATTGTTGTATTTCATTTCCAAAATAATTGTATTGCTTTTAAAAGTCTGGTCAGCTGTTTGTTATATGAAAAATATTTAGTATCTATGCACCCAAAGCTTGGTGTAAGCCATCCAAGACATTACAGCTTCTAGAAAGGAAAATGATTACTAACTGTGGTTTTTTCAACCTCCAGAAAATTCTATTTTAAAATATATTCAACATAATTGCTCATTATGTAAGTATGTTAAAAAGTACAACAGCCTCACCATAGCGTCTTTCATAGTGTCATGCTGTGAATTACAAATCTGTTAATGTAGATGTAGAACTTGCACATTCTAAATGCAAAGATCTCTTTTTTTGTTCCAAGTCTCATGAGACCATCTGTGATCCCCAGTTTGCAAGAAGTGGATAGGAGCAGTATGCACTTCCAGGCCCATTGTACATAAACTCTCTGCTCTTTCTACCCACTGTCACATGAAGTTTGTCAGCTTAGGAACACCAACTCGTTCTTGTCCTGAGATATGATAACTTATGCAGTGTTTATGTACTAAAGCTTTTCCATAACTGCTTTCTGACTAAGAAACCATTAGGAGCCTGAATTATAAAAATCATAATTAACGGGGTATGTGGTGTGGTTGTCTAGCAGTGATCTCTTTATGCAAGAGATATGGCCTGCCTTATAAATGAGGCTTTAATCACTAGTTCTCTACAGGATTAGTGCAGGAGAGAGATTCTATTGCTATAGGTTAATCAGCATAATTGGGGCTTTTTGACAAGGGAAATGTCTCCTCATGAAGTTCTGGGTTCTGCTGCCCTATGGATGAAGGTGGCAGGAAGCAAGGTGTGAAATGGGGCAGAAATGGTCCTTCCTTAAGAGCGAAGGTGGCACTACCTGCGTAGGACAGCCTGTGTTCATGGTGGGACTTAGCTGGAAAAAGTCCCAAGGGGCTCTGATGGCTTTCTCGAGTCCATCTGGGTGTATGAATGTACTCTTTCCACCACTTTCTATTTACTTGCTGCCTTTTTCTCCTTAAAAAGAAAATTGCAGGAACATGGTGTCTTGGCTTGGTGAAAACCAGGGTATGTTGAGTGCTTTAAAGCCGAAGTTGGCTCAGTTGGTATTGCTGCTGTTATCCTGTCTGGTATATCTGTGTTTGGAGGAGATGGCTGCACCTAGCAGTGCCTAAAACTACCTGGAATTATGTTGTTTTGTTGCTGTGGATGTTCTCTCTTCATAGGGCAGAGCTGTCCGTGCCAAACAAGGTGGCAGCATCATTCACGTGAGACCTGGGACTTAAACTGTTGGGCTACTTGGCAGGAAAATGGAGAAGCTGCTGGTGCCACAGTGACTTAGCTCGGAGAAGACTGGAGCTGCCTCTTGAACAGGTAAATAACTGTTGGAATACAATATGTAGATATTGCTAAGAGAGGCTTTTTTTCCCCACCACCTAAATGCAAGAGGGCTTCTGTTCCTATTATACTTCTAATTTTGCTGGGGAAAAACTGATGATCTGTGTCAGTGATACCATAGTCTAAGTTATTACTTAATCTGCAATTTTTCTGGGCATTTTGATCAGTGTGGGTTGTCATAAGTGATAATAATATCTTACCACTTTTCCTCTGTGCAGTGTGAGATTGCTGTCAATTTTAGAGCCTGTCTAGTGCTTGTCAGGGACTAGCAAAGAAAATTAAATCAGTGCAAATGAAGTGAGGTGGAGACAAGCCTAGGAAGCTCTTAAAATGTTTTGTCAATCTTCAGTTAAACCTTTTTGAGGATCAAAATCCCTGACCTGCCACCTCTGCCAGTGCCATGCAGTGTCTGCCCATCCAAAGGGAGCTCTCCTACTCTACAGTAGTGTAGGCTTGCTCTGCCTTAATATTTCAATAGGTGGGGGGGGAAAAAGGAAAGTTTGGGTGAAGTTACTATCTAACTCTCTATTTCCATATTGGTTCTTTTATGCTCTATTTTTGTCTTTTTGTAGTTAAAAACAAGCTTGTGGAACAAAGTCAGTGCCTGAATGCTGGAGCTGCCCTGTCAGCCCTGCTTGGGTTCCCCTGGTGTGGAGATAGATGGAGAGCTGGTGTCCTGTGCTTGGAGCTCTGCTTGAGGTGGCTTTGCTGGTCTGACCTCAGCCTGGACCTGCTCGCAGCAGGACGCTGGGCTGGGTGACCTTGGGAGATCCCTGCTTTGAGTTACAGGGACTCTGTCCCTAATCTGGCATGGAATTATACTTTACCATTACAAAACGTTATCAAAACCATATGCTTTTATTTCAAAAATACCCCCTAACCTCTCATGCCCCAGTGTTTTCCAGAATCTGCTCTGGTCCAGAACACTTCGGTGAAGCTCAGGCCACTCAGCTACTGCAATTCAACAGGCTTTAAAGACTTGCTTAAATTACCAGGTACCATTTCTGCTTCAGGCACAAGGACACATTACACAGGGAAAGCCAGGGATGCATTGAGTTATTTTATGGTGTGTGACTTCAGCGCTAATACTTAGACCCTGCTCAGAGTGCTCCTGTACCAGTTGAGGTAGCTCCATCTAGACCCCAGATTGGGAGATAACCCAGATGAATTAGTTCCTTTAATTGGGTGCTGGCTCAAGTTTCCTGACTGATGCTTGCAGAGCGGTAGCTGCTGCATGAGGAGGGTAAAAGCAGGGAATAGATTAAAACCCAAATGTCTTGATGCAACTTGATGTAGCCTCTTGTTGAGGGCCTTGGGAGGCTGCCTGGGCTGGAGGCTTCGCGCGGCTGCCGCCCTGGTTTGACAAATGGGCTGCTCAGGGAAGGTGCGAGCTGGGAAGATGCTCGTGGAGCCTGGGATAACGATTTTGCCAGTCCTATTTATGCTTGTTTGATAGTATCTATAAAATTACATCAGGAGCCATAAGTTGACTTCAGCTTCAGAATCCATAATTGCGCTAAGACGGAGATGATGCTCTCTATTGCCATAGAAACAATTTGAGGCTTCTCACGGAATTAGTTTAGTGGTGAAATTCCTTTTGGAGGGACTAGATGCATTTTATATTGATGAGGAAAATGTAGATTTTCAGAGAAGGGGGTAAGCAGTGGTACGACGTAAACCTCAAAAGATTTGTCAGTGTTGCCTCTTATTACACAATAATTTCCCTGTGTTCCTTACACTTGAGCTGTGTTTTTCATCATAAATTGATAATGTTTGTCATAAATCATAAGTTTATTTTAGTCATACAGAATTAGGGCCATCAAACCAAGCTGCCAAAAGCACACACGTTTTAAAACACATTTTGTTATTTTGAGGGCCTCTTTCACAAGTCCTAGAGGTGGTTTCTGTGCCTTGCTTTACTGATGGAAAAGCCTTTATTTGGAATTGTACTGTAATATTTCCAAGTTTGATTCCTGGTCCCTCAAAATCGATAAAACAGTGAAGAATGGGCACTGAAGATGTGAGCAGTTGTAGCCAGTATTGCTACCTTATCCATTAAAAAACAATAAAGAGGGTTCTAGCCAAACAAATCAAGAAACAATGCTGTTTTTCGTGGCTGCTGTTTGTACAAAAACCAATATATGATGAGAAATAGGTTTTTTACAGCAGACAAAAATTGAAACAAATGTTAACCTGGAAAAGAAATACTCCTGCCATTTCCTTGCTCCTTTTTCTGGAAAGGTGTAAATCCGTTAAGAAGCTTCCCCAAACCAGGGAGAATCGATGAGGAGCCTCAAAGAAATTAATTTTTAACAAAACTGTTTCTTTTAGATGCTTGTTTTCAGTACATAGTGCTTAATTTTCACGCTGTGACTTGCACGGGAGGTTCTGCAGACCTCAAAGCAGCCTCTGCAGCAAGGGAATTTGCTTATCAGCGAGACCTGCCCCGCTGTTACAGAGCTCAGCGTTATTCAGTGCCTGGTCCTATTCAGCCAAGTTCCAAAGTTCCTTCTGGCCTCTGTCTTCAATAGATGATGTTTTGAAAGACGGGAAAAAGGAAAACTGGGTTTTAAAGGTGTTTTTCTCTTGCAGATAAGAAGGCAGTAGGGTTGGGAAGCGGTTCTGAAGAGGCCCGGCCGCGTTATCGGCGACGGCGCGCGGTTTTCAGAGCACCCCAGCTGTGACAAAGGCCTCCTGGAAGGAAGGAATTGCCTCGCTTTTCTGCTTGGCGCCGCGCGCTCTTCGTGGAAGAGCGAGTTCATTTCTGCCTCTCGTAGCCCTCAAACAGGTCTCGCAAAGATGTCCAAAGAGCTCCTGTTAATCACACTTCAGAAACGACCTCCTGCCCTTTAGCTTTGCCTGTGTCCTTGGACACAGTCGGGTGCCGTTATCACCTCTTGGGCTCATCTTGGTCAACCTGCACTGCTTCATTATTTCCCAGGATTTTCTTTTTCTTGTTCTCTGATTGTTTCCACGTGTGCTGGATTTTGGGCTTTCCTCGATGCGAACATAATTGTGCTGTCTATATAATCGTGTTGTGCGTGATTACAGGGGTCTTATATATCATTATAATACACAAATAGAACATTAATAATTACATTGGAAGGAGCCAAAGAAAAAAGTTATGAATAGGGCTGCTTATTATTGTTCAGTTCTGTGATTCCAGCTCTTTTCTCCACCTGCAGAGCTACCTCTGCAGTTACAGCAGCCACTCTGTTCAAGAGGGGGTTGAATAGAAAATATTTTGGCATATCCCAGGAAAAATGACACAAATGCTCTGAAGGGTTTGATGACAGTGCTGTTTGGCAATGTGTTCATGCCTCCAAGGGCCATCAATTTTCCTGATAAATGTTAGAACAATGGATCTGTCACAGGAGAGCATGGGAAGTGCTAGCAAAAATAATTTTCATGCTGGGCTTGATATCTTTGGAAAGTGTTAGTGTGTTTTGTTTGCCATAGTTTGTGCTAAGAGCATGCAGAGAATATGCTTAAGAGTAAAGGAGGCTGTTGAAATTGAAATTCTAAAGTTTTATTTGGATGTTTTTATGGAGAAAGTTGTCTCTGGAGGTCTCTACTGCAGCTGTCAACCCTCACCCCTCCAAGCATGGTGCTTTTAGCTGTCCAGTTGCTGTGCTTTCCAGAGAGTATCTCTTGTGAGATATTCTCATTAAGGAACCTGAAATAATTAGTCACTTTAAAATATATGTCCGATAGTGAAAGGATATCTGACAGATCAGCTTAGAAGAGTGACAAGAAGTTTGAAGCCGGAGGATCATTCCTAGATGACAGGAAGTAGTTGGCTGGGAAGTGGGAATTTGCAGTTGTCTTATATTTTGTTTTCTCTTTCAACTCCTGGATTACTCCTGTTTGCTTACATCTGCTTACATGATAAGTGTGAGCAAATATAAAAATATTTGGATATGCCAGACAGGGCTTAGCTTCACTTGCGTCTTTTGTATTTTAAGGAATGTATTCTAAGAATCAACTTGTATCTCTACACCAGTCAACCCCAAAAAACCAAACCCCTGTATGTTGTGGTTACTGTGAATGCCATCTCTGCTCACCTGATGCCACGCTGTGCAGCAGGGCCATCTGTCACCGTGTTGTCCCCAGCGGTGATCCCTGTTCCAAAGCAGATCCTGGACACGTTCTTATGTAGGTTGTGAGTTTAATACTGCAGTGCTCATGGGGAAAAGGAGGTTGGGCTTTTTTATGCTGCAGAGAGTTGACCTCTGGTATCGCCGTTGCCTTCAGGCAGCAGCACTGAGTGCCTGAATCAGCCTGAGACTTGGCTAATGCAGCTCCCTTTTTCCAGGACAGCTCGTACCCAACGCCAGGTAAAGATATAAGGGAAGCTGGGCTTGCCCTGGAGCCTCAAAGTTAACATTTTTCAGAATTTGTCAGTGTTTACTGGTGTAATTTGTGCTGTTTTGATGATCCTTGCAGTGCCCCTTCTCTTTCTGGTTCTTTTAAAATTTTCAATCTCAGTGACATCTTGGGATAATGAGATTCACAGTTTAATTGCACTGTGCAAAGAAGTATTTTTGTTTATCAACTTAGAATTTTAATTTGAGGGCATGTCACATTTCTCCTCTGTTCTGGGACCTGAAGAACAGAAGATGCTGATCTAAAATATTTTAAATTGGCTACAGCAACCCAAGAACCAGAAGAACAAGCCCCTGCAGGTCCACAAATGAGTCATCTTCTGAAGTGTTATTTAGGAAAACTTACTTTTATTTGTTCTTTGGGAGATAACGCCTTACCCACATCTGATATTTGTAATTATTTTGACTAATGCCAGCTTAGCTGTGGCTGCAGGCTAGAATAATGAAAGTGTCTGCCAGCTTCCAGCACCTGCTTGTCCGCTGCTTCCAGAGCCTAAGTTGGTTCAAGCTCCTTGCACATCACTAGGATGGCAGCTCCTCTGTGAAACCAGACCTAAAAGTTGGGTTTTAGTCACTGCTTTGTTGATATTTTAATTTTCTTTGACTTGCCTTGGGCTTGAGTGAACTGGGACAAGTTACCTGCCCGTGCTCCAACATCACACAGCAGAAAGGCTGGTGCAGACCCTGTCCCATTGCTACATCGTCCCTTGATTTGGACTTTCTGTGCATTTTTTGAAGAAAAAATCAAAGCTTTGACATCAGTAAGGTTAACTAGGAAAATGTAGTTACTTCTTGGTTATTAGTTAAGGAATCAGATGAGCTAAAGGTCTCTGATCTCTAGTTCTTTCTCCTTTTTGTGTATGTAAAGATAGCAAAAAATCACAGAAAACAGTAAAAGTGCAAACTTATTGCTGTCTAAATCCATGATAATTCATTGTGGGATTTATAATGTCAAGAACTATTAGGTTTGATTGTTTTTTAGTTCTCTGACAGCCTGTTTGAGATCTGTGTCTTTTCCTTTTTTCCCCTTTGACAGGTGTTAGTGCAGAAGGAGGGAAATAACCCAATCCTGGTTATTTTCTCAGTTTGAAGCACACAGGTGCTGGCAGAGTCACTGCAAACTGTTGGGCTGCGGAGATTTCTCCTGCCAGGAGGCTATTTGGAAACACAAACTCT
>JAVCKT010092719.1:15666-35726 GCA_032273925.1 Rhynchotus rufescens
GGCAGGCTTCAAGCAGGCTGCCATGGACTTTCCTGTGATATTAGCCTGGCTGTATTTTTTTTACGCACTCAGGTTCAGATCAAAAGTCATGTTTTCCTTTCTTTCTTTTTTCTTTTTTTTCCCTCTATGAAATCTGGAAACTGAGCATTGTGGGCTCTGAAATTCCCACCTACAGCAAAGGTTAGACAGGCAATTTCTTCTATCTAGCAACGTTTTTACCTCAAAATACTCATTTTGTGATTAACATTTGTACAAGTCATGGCTGTAGAGGATGAGGTTTTGTGCGTTAGAAACGCAGCAGTTGGGGACCACAGTCTAGGGATGTTCTTAAAACCATGTTATCAGCAGAGGTTTCCTCCTCAGATGGTCACTCTGTCATTTCCCTCACCTTAAGCTCAAAAGGAGGATGTTGATGATATAAAAATAATATTGGAGTCTAGTGTTCTTAGTGTCAGGCCATATATCATTGCCATGCTAGTACAGCAAAAAATGGAAACCTGCCAAAGCAGATCCATCTTTTGATGTCTGTTCTTTAGGTGTGTTTTAAAAAAATACAAGTTCTTTAATTTAATGTAGCTTCCTTTTACCTGTGTAAAATCCACACAGGCCATTTATATAGTCTGAAGTAGTGACTTCTAGGACTTTTGGCTTCTTAATTTGTAGCTCAGCCTCAGGTAAGCAAAGAACACAAACTTCTGCAGCCTTCAAGCAGAGTCCAACGCTAAAAAACATGTGCAGCGACCCAAAAGAGAGGCTCTGCTAGCAAGGAGAGCAGCATTTTCTGGTCCACACACTTCAGCTCTGCTGTGAGCTTGGGCGGGTTGTTGGTGCTGTGTCTTGGTGTCCTGTTGGTAATGACGGGGTGATGATTCTGCCTCCGGTTATTTCTTGGGAGCTCCATGGAGAAGCAGCAGCTTCTTCCTCTGCGTGACTGTGACAGCGGGTTTTGGTCTCACTTGTGTCCCCAGTGTCTGCTATTAAGTAGAAAATGCTGCTCGTGCTCTACTTTAATGTTTTACAAGCTTTCCCAAACTGTATCAGAGGGAAACAGGAGAATAGCACCTGATAATAGCTATTAAATATGATGCTTTAATGGATTGTTTGTTACTCTCAAATTTTAAAGGTTTTTTTCTGGAATATTGTCCCATTCTGGAAGGAGCCTTTTCAGGCAGGTGCGACGCCAAGACGATGGTGCCTGCAGCCTGACATGGGTGGTGGCCTCGAGGACGGCATGGGGACAGCTGGGGTAGCGCTGGCCGCTCTTTGCTGCCCTAACCCTGGGCTGCCCTCAAAGCCGCAGCAGATACTGCTGTGGTAGCCCCAGAGCTGCCCCGAGCAGCAGAGCTTGGGGCTGCGGCCTCGCAGCGCTCTGCCCGGCACCCAGCTCCTGGCACCAGCAGCTAAAATTTAGGAAATGCCTCCCCCTGGTGCATGTGCACTAGGATACAGCCGGCGCCGTGCGCCTTCCCGGCGGGAAGAGTCTCTCCCGTCGCCTGCAGCTTCCCCTGGGGCTTTGGAGGAGCTGGTGGTGGCCCCTGGGGGACGTGGAGGAGCTGCGGGAGGAGAGGGGAGTGCGTGGAGCATCCCCAGGCCCTGAGCTGCAATGGGTCGTTTGCCATGGGAATTCATGGAGGGTTTTTTCAGGTGCTGGGAGCTGATTTTGAATGTAAAAAGTATGGAAAAAAACAGTGATTCTCAGCTCATTTTCCCCTCCTTGTGCCTCTGCTAGGGGTAAATGACCCGTTGCGCTATCTGGATAGAGTAATTTGAACTGCTTGTCTGGAATGATCTGTGCACATGGACATTTGAAATATCTAAAGGAAGTCCTTGAAACAGCCCATCTTCTGGAAGGAACAGCGAGATCTCTGAAACTCCATAAATCTTTAATATCTATTATTAAATGGATGCTCAAGGCAGGTGCGGTACGAAGACAGACCCAAACCTGCTAAATTCCTGCACCAACAGCAAAAACCTCCATACTCCGAGGCAGCTTGAAACACAAACCTTCTGCATGTTTCAAGAAATGTTTTTCTTAATGTGTTTTATTCCTTAAGAAAGGGTGTTAAAGCAGCCCAGGGTGCCTTCTGTTTGCTCCGAATCCCATGGCCATGCGGGATACCAGGAACGCGGGGTGAGCACCAGCCTGGTCCTGTCTCCATCCGCAGCCTTGGACGTCAGAGCTCAGGCTCTTGCCTGCTTAATCCCCGCTCCCAGGGGACATTTTAACCAAATTGCATGAATTTAGTGTGCTATGGTAGGTAGGAACCTGGCTGCATTTAGGACTAGAAGAGGTGTTGTCCTGGAGAACTGTTCTTATTGTTATAAATAACATGAAACAAGTGTATGTAACTTTAATGAAAAGCTGCTGTTCAGAGGAAAATCTCTCAACTTGCAGCAGGTACCAAAATAATTCAGTCCCTTAGTTTCCCACAGCCCTCTCTAGTTTCCTTGCTGGGTGGGATGGCTGAGGCTTGTGGCTCTGCCCTTTCCTCACTGTTTCCTTCACTGCTAGTGAATTTTCCATGCAAAAAAGAAAATGTGTTTGTGTTTGTGCAGAGGATGGCAGCAATATTTTCATTCTTGCTGGGCAGCTAGAGAAAGGTGTTTTCTGTTGCAGCTGGTTCCAAGAAATCATCTGTGGAGGAGTAAGTCTTTTAGTTCCTATTCTAGTTTCTAGAATATTTGCACCTCCAAGTGCTTAAAGTCAGAAATCCTTGGTTCTCAGTGCTGAAATTGCTGCATTTTCTATTGCATACGCAGTCTGAAAGCTGGACATCTTACTGGAGAAATGTACCCTGTAATGTACTCAGAAGTATTTTTTGCAGCAATGCTGCAGATTTACAGAGTATGTACTTGAAGTGCTAAAAATATTCCATTTTAAAGACATTTAATATAACCTTGAAGCCCTTTTCTTGTATCTTAAAATGTCAAAACGAATACAATTTAAATTCCAGAGTACTTAATGTCATTTCATAAATAGAAACTTCCAAACATCATTGAGTTTATATTGATTCAGTTTTTTGAGGATCGCATTCACTGTGTTAAAACTTTCCAAAAGAAATCAATCTTTTTTCCACTTACTAAGAGATTTTAAAATTAGTTTTCTGTTTTCAATGTGACATTAAGGAGAAGCGTAGTTTCCTAGCTTCTCTGCTTTCTCATTGATCTTTCTACAAAGTTCAGTGGGAAAGGGCAAGAGTTAAATATATTTGGTGTCAATACTGGGCTGCCAGTGATATGGAGCAGCTTGAGGGGCGCTCAAGAAGTTGAATTAATCCCTTGGGTGCTCCCACCTCATCCTTTCTGGGTGGAATAACACCCAGGAGAGCGTGGTGAGGAGCCTGCACACGTGTGCACTGTGTGGTTGTTTCTAGTGGTGGGTTTTGCAAAATTAAATGTTGTGTTTAACTTCTGTCTAATCTGTGAGGAAAGCTGCATCAGTCCATGTGGGTCTAGGGTACCATGTTGCTGCAGGAAAAAAAGCATTTCTACCAACTACATCTCTTGTAGTAAGATGCCAAAATACGTCTCTTGTAGCTGCCAAATATGTTGTTATTGTCAGGTTTCTTCACTAGACAGAAGGGACAATAGCAGCAAAAATAAGGCTTTAGACCACCTTATCTGTGTGCAGAGGGGTATTTATGCAGAAATTAAACTTCTGCACTTAACAGAGCTGGTATCTATGTCCTCATATATTCCAAAAGGGATCTTCCTTGGGATTTCACATCCATGGGGAGGCCAGTTGAGAGCAGCCATCAGTGCACCCATCCCCATCAACCATTCCCTGACTTAAGCACTAGGCCACTGGGAAGAGCCCTGGTTGCCACCTAAATTATTAGAGCTGGAGCTCAGTCTGCTTGGAACAAGAAGCCCAGTGACTTTGTTCTGACCTTTACTGGTCTCAAATCTTTCTAGTAAAGATGCTGCTATAGGCGCTTGGCTGTTTAAAATGTATTTCATATTTCAGTGGAACCCCAGCAGCACTGAAGTATTAAAAGGGCTCTGCTCTATTTTTCAGACAAATGGCATTGTCCCTTCTCTTCTCCCTAGGCTTAAAGCTCATTAATAATAACCAGCAGCACTGAGATTTCCTGGCTGGCCTTGCCAGAGCGTGAGAAACTCCACAGTTCTTTGCAGGTCTGGAAAAATGATGCAAATATGTCAGAAAAATCTTTTTCTAAGCATTGCAAAATTGCCTTGCTGTTCCGCTCGGATAAAATCTTTCAAATATAAAACATGTTTGTAATGGTCCATATGTAATTAGGTACTATCAGGATATAATAGGAACAAGTGAGTATCATTCTTTCTGAGAATGAGACGCTCTTGCAATTCACAGCTAAATTGAAAGACTTTACAACTTTTTAATCATAGACGACTAGCAGTTTTAGCTTAGATGCTGCAAAATGTCTTTTGCTTTCTATCCATTGAATAGCTTGCTTAAAATGTTCTGATAAATTTTGCAGTTAAAAATAAAAGGGGAATTTTCACTATTTTTCTTTTTTGCTAGCTTTATTTACAGTCTTGTTCTTTTCTCTCATTTTAAAGCATTGCATGTTCCCCTTCACGCATTTTGCCATTTCCAGTGTTCTCACTCCAATCTATATGATTTCCGGTGCTAAAATAATATATTTGTGTTGACTGACACTCGGCACTAAAGCGCTAAGTGATCAGTTGCCTGCTCCTAAACTTTAATGTTATCCATTAGATGCCAGAAAGCCCTTGGATAGGGTGCATCATTGTTCTTCCTTCTGTGTGACAATAGGACCTGATATGGCAATTTCAGTGTCATTTTATGAAATAACATGGATACATTTTGTGAGATCTGATTCCCCAAAGAGACCCTCAGGTCTGTTTTGCTGGGCAGCCAGACATCTGGCTTTTATTTTTGTTCACGGTCTCTGCCGTACGTGTTTTCTGGGATAGAATAATATAGGTTTCGGATAAATCTTTTTTGCACAATGAGGAAAGCGCTTTACCAGTTGGATGCTTTTGGACATAAACAAAACCATCTGTTCTATTTAAAGCGTAGCAGAATTTAATTCTTCAGTGTGAATAAAAGCTGGTTGGTGCCAGCGAAAAATGTATTTTACAGAGGGATAAATAATTGCAAGAAAATTTGCTGAGTTTTTTGTTTGCCTTCCGATGTTTGCAGATATGGTGCTAATTTAACTTGCATCGTGCACTAGGGGACAATAAAGTGTCACATCTTGCTACCAAAGAAAACATGCCGAAGATGGTCGATTTACCAAAATCTACTGAAGTTTGCGAGCTTGCAATGACGGGAGGGCTGCAGCACCTAGATTTGCAACTCTTTTTGTGATTTTTTTGCAATTTGTGCAGGACAGGAGGGAAATAATGATGTTGTCCTTCTGCTAGAGCATCCATCTTGACCAGCTGCAGTCTGAGCAGCTCGCCGGCCACCACACTAGCTGGAGATAGGAATTTGGATTCCCCAGATGGGGAATGTGCAGCCCCGAGGCTCTCAGCCCTCTGAATGGGTGAGTTTTGCCCGCAGCACTTGGGCTGGTGTGTTGGAGGAGCTCTGCATGTGACGAGCATTGGAGATGTGCAGTTGCTGTATGTGGACAATGGATAAGGGGAACTTTGCCTTAGAATTCAGGCATTAGGGGATGCCCATCATCCTTTTGATGTTGGTTTGCACGGATGTTTTGATGACCTGCTTGGTTAAAGGAAAAGTCTCTGTTCTGGAAATCACACCCTGCTTTTATAAAGAGCTGGGCCCAAAGGTGCTGCCAAAAGGTGCAGCCACGGTTCTGCTCGTGGTGCCCGTTGCCTTGGTCTGTGCTGAGGCTCTGGCCTCTGGGCACAGGTGTTTACTTTCCTGATTGGTAACCAGGATGAAGCCAAGCTGACTGGACTGATATTCTACATTTAAAATGTGCAGGAATGCAAATTGCAACTGTTTTATGCTGCTTTTTCTAATCTTCCTATTTCATGCATGCATTTCTCCCTAGCTAGCCTACGTGTCCGTGTCTCTCCAGGTCTTCCTCAGTGCTTAAAGGCAGGTGTCTGTTTTGACAGTGCTGCTGATTGCTTGGAGATGCAGGGAGCAGCTGCAGCCAAGGGCGGAGCAGCAAAACCGGAGTGGAGGAGCAAGAAACCTCCTTCATGAAGAAGGATCTCCTAAGATCTCCCATGCTTTGGAGGACTGAGGGCAGCTGTGTGCATCTCGAGTTTCAGCCTGTGAGTAGAGATGTAGCAGTGCTCACCTGGTAGCTACCATCTGCCTGGGCTTTGTAGGCACTGCTTCCCTGTGCGCATTGATTTCATTTACTGACAAATATTGTCATGTTGGCCTGTTGTGATGTGGCCTGTTTTAATCTCAACGTGTGCAGATGCAGCCACATGAGCACCCCAGACCCTCACCTGGCTGCTCATACTGGCGAGCATCTCCTAGAGCAGCATCCATGCGGGTCTAGGAGGCAGAAACAATTCCAGCCAGTGAAGTTTGATGGCACTTTGCTCTTTCCTTAATGTTTCCAGCAGGAGACATGAGAGCTTTTGGGCTCCCTGACCATGAGCCCCTCTAAGGGACCCCGTTTGTCACGGTACCTCTGACAGTTCTTCCCCTGGTGCAGGGGGCCCTATGGCCTTGTGTTGATGCTGCTCTCAGAGGCTCCCAGGGGTGAGCCTGGGCTGCTGAGCTGCCTTTTATTGCCTTGAATGCTCCAGCATCTCCAGCAGTTACAAAGAGATAGTTATCAATAACGCCTCTTAATGACATCATTAGCTGGGGGATGTCTAGCCAGCGTGTTCATTAAACAGCTCGGAGGTTTTCCAGGGCTCACTGAAATATCTTCCTGATTAGCAGTGCGAGCTGGAGTTTAAGGGAGCTTCCCTAGAGAACGCGATTGCTTTTCCTGCAGTACGTGCAAGTCATCAAATTCACGAGGCCCGAGCCAAAATTTTGCAGAACTCCTCAGCTCTTGTGTGTGCCAGTTGAGAGCGTTGCCTCCAGTGATCAGCCAACAAATGAAATTGATTTTAAAGAACCCGCAGAGCATAAATATTGCAAAATATCACACCCGGAATTCAGCTTATCTGTGAAACTTTTGCAGTTTAATCTTTAGTCCTGTTCCTTTTGTGAATCTAGATGTGTGCCCCGTGCTGCGCCTGTGTCCTGCACGTGGTGCTTCCAGGACACAGGACGGTGTCGGACACACAGGCTCAGCCTGCGCTCTTGCCGTGTGCTTTGCTACCCGTGTATCCTCCATCAAGGAGGAACTGGGAGGAAGAAGATGAGAAAGTTACAGTGCTCCATACTATTTGTGCCTTTCCCCCCCGCCAGAACTCCTTTGCTTTTATCAATTCTGTTGTTTGAGAGCAATGCAGCTGGATTATTTGCTTTTTGCTTACCTGCCATTTACAGGCCTTTAGGGCACATTTGGGAATTCAGTAAAAAACAAACTCGAGAACTAACATTAAAAAAAAAAAAAATCCTTGTGTGCAAAAGTTTCCATGATTTTGGAGTTTCACAACCAAGGTAGTAATTTGGGAGAGTAATTGCTGCTCTCCCATAGAAAAAGGTGTTTGCTAGAGCAGTCAGTGAATATCATGATCCTTGTTTCAGTGTTCTTGGGGTTGGGATCAATTATCTCCAACAAACAAAATAAGCTGATGTGTCTGAGATGGGATCTAGACTATTTGCTTTGCAAGGATTTATGGCTTGCAAATGTTTAGGGACAGAATAATGTGTCTGCTGTGGATAGTGTCTCTACTTCTAGTGAAATTGCCTCCAATTACGTATGTGTAAGTATGCAGGATCTGAAAGTTTTGGGGAGCATGTACAGCATAATATTTGCAGTACTGTCTTGTCTCTGTATTAAAATTTCTGCTATAAAAAGCACCAAGCAAGGTCTGACATTTGCCTTGGGAGGGTTCTACTTTCTCTTTTACCAGGGGTGCAAGTTTCTGGTATGCTAGAAACAGAGGGAACTGCATAGCAAATTAGTGCTTGAATGCAGTGATTTGTAGGTTGCTGCCACCAGGCAGTTCTAGTAAAAATAATTTGCTGTATAGAAACTCTTTGTGCAGGGGGATTCAAGTGAGGTGTGTCCTTACGAGGTGCATCTAATAGATGGTTATTTGTAAAGCTGGGAGTTCATCCTGCCTGGCCTGTTCCATAAAACACTTTTGGCTCCTTGAAAGTTGCCACGGAGCATTTGGTTTTAATAAGAATCTAAGCCACACCAAACAGTAAATAAACAGCACCTGCTTTCCCTGGTATTTCCTTGTAGCACAAAATGAGAAGTATTCATTGCTTATTTATTGTTGGATGCGGAAAGAGAGAGATGTGATAATATGTCTTGGAGAGGCTCTGAAAGAATAGTTTATAGTCAAATTAACCTTTTATGGTATTCTTCCCCTCCTAGTTTTATGTACATACCTGCTGAGTCTGATATCTCTTCTAATTTAGAAACCAGAGCAAGTGTTACAGCAGGATCCTGTGCTGCTGTTGAGGTTGTCAAGCGACGGGTTCCACTGGGGAAGATAATTTTGAGCAGCAGGGACCCTCTTGCCCTGTATATGGATGACCCTGTGCTGCTCAGTGCCAAGCCCGTGTGTTGTCCTAACAAACCCTTGGTGGTTTAAGAGGAGCCTCAAGCTCTTGCCCAGAGGAAGACTGGGGCAAACCCAGAGCAGATAATAGGGTGAATTGCAAAAGATTCAGTATTCCCTGCCCACCACGGATGTGCAAGGCTGTGA
Source organism: Rhynchotus rufescens (assembly GCA_032273925.1). Taxonomy (NCBI): domain Eukaryota; kingdom Metazoa; phylum Chordata; class Aves; order Tinamiformes; family Tinamidae; genus Rhynchotus; species Rhynchotus rufescens. The sequence goes on from JAVCKT010092719.1 coordinate 24,394, forward strand.
CGGAGCCTCTCCATGTCCTTGGTTTCAAGTAGGGCCACCCTGGCTTTCCTGCAGAGAGGAGTTTCCAAACCTTTCAGGATGTGCATGTTTGAAGATCTGTCTGACTCCAGCTCTACTTCATCCTCAGATCTGTGCCATAGCAAGCTGTTTTTGCAGATGTTGGAAGTGAATCCTGACCTTCAAGTTGGGTGATTGAGATGGATACCCTGAGCCTGACATCTTTCCTAGTTAATTATCTTGAAAGGAGGATGGCTCTTGTATTCTCTGCTGAGTAGTTGAGGCAATAATTAGAAGGCATTTTTGTAGGAAACATCCATATCCTGTTCACTTGGCCTAGTATTGCCCCCAACTAAACCCTTTAGAAAAGACTATTCACTTTTCCTGAGAATCAGTAAAAATAGCTTAATGGGAGAGTCCTCTCCAAAGAGTGAAAGAAGGACGGGTCCCTCCGTGTCATGCTTATCAGATGGATGTGCTGGGTGGATAATGGTGCATGCAGAGAGGTGGATGCTGCCCTTCTAGTCCATTTGAAGGCTTTGTCTCCAGAAGTGATATTGCAGAGCCAGGGCAGTCCCTGGGTGACTCACATGTATGCAAGAGATGAAGCCCTTTTCCTCTTAATTGGATAGGCTGTTATACTAGGGCTGCTAAATTTCATTTGCTGCAATGTGATACTTAAAATTGCACAAGAGAAAGGAAGTTTGGTTTTATTAGGAAGATTTGATCCCCCTTCTTGCCAAAAAATTTAAATGGAACTGTAGCCAAGGGAAGAATGAAGGGGAAATGTACTATGTAGGGGAGAAACAAATTTTATTACACGGGCAAAACAGCAGCAGATGTCACATCTCTTACCTATTCAGGAAAAGGACATAAAGGACAAAATGTAAAATAGAAAGATCTAGTTTTCTGTCCGATCATGCCTGCTGCCTAGTACCTTATCACTAAGCCAAAGGCATGAAGCCTGCAAATGAAGGGAGCTCAGAGCTAGGCAGCAAGATGCTGGGGAAGCAAAATTTACCATGGGAAAGAGCAATTAGCAGTATATTTTGCCCAGTTGTTATCTCATAAATGTCCCAGTGTTAATGCATAATTAATAAGGATAGCTAATAGGAATATATTTTCCCTTCCTCATAGGAATGGGAGTTCTCCTGTTGTCTCCTGAGTGATGGGGCTGTTCATCGTGCCGTGAAAGGGCTCTCAGGTCTGGAGGAGCATGTTTCAGTGCCCAAGACTCCTACCGGTGGAGGTAACTTCTGCTAGAAATGCCATTTTCAGTGAAATAGGTGGTTACATGATGTTAACAGTGGGTGGTTGGCAGGTTGAGGTGTCTCTGTGTCGTCCCCCTGCCCCAAGCTGGGGAGAATGGAGAATTTTACTTGAGATGTGGGTCCGTGCCGCTTGTTCTGGGTGCTAAAATACCAGGATGGGTGCAGCAGGGAGACCTGTAGCATTGTGTGCAACACTCAGATGGGGACCTGGAGCCCTGCGGGTCTTCAGGGAGCATTTCAGCCTAGAGCAAACTATTGAAGTCCAGAACTTGCTGCAAATCTTGCTCAAGAGGTGGGAAAACTCATCCTTGCTGAGCGCAGCTGTAGCCTGTTCTTAACACCCAACTGCACCTCTGGTCTTTCCCACTGCAATTCAACCACAGCCCTGCAACAGCAATTTCTCATACAGCAAAGAGCAAGTTTTCTAATAGCTTCCTTTTATCATGGCATTATATTTTCTTATGCCTGGTAAACCCTCAAAGAAATGGATGCTTTTTAATTTTATTGTTGAGGCTGTTTCAACCCTGTTTCAGTTTTCACAGAAATGTTCCTCAAAACTGCCTAAAATACTCTGAATTTTGCTTCCAATTACTGTAAGCTTGCAGGTCCCTGGTGAAGGACCTGTGAAATCTCTGCATGGAGTAAAATGAGATAACTGGGAACCAGTGGCACTGGAGACATGAAGGGGAAATCCTTGCTGCAGACTGCTTGCAGACTTCTTATCTCCCTTCCACATCTGCATTTGCCTTTTTTTGGAGAGAATATAGATGCAGCATCTCAAATGCAGAGGCCTACATGTGCAAGTGTCCCTGAATTGAGCTTCCTCACATGTATGGGTTGCTTTTTTTGTGGGAAGGAAATGGGCACTTGCTGCATTGTTTAATCATCAGCTGCTGTGCTCGGATCATCAGCCTATCGGATGTTCTGGAGAGCTAAAAAACAAAGTTGTCATTTTGATTACAGTAATTTTGAAAGGAATCCATGAGACGTAGCATTGTTTTGTTCCATGAATATTTCACTTCTGAATTGCAGTTGTTTTCTCAGCTTCCTCCTCTGTTGCAGACCAGGGAGGAATATAAAAACTGAGGGTAGGATGAGGAGAAACACATCACTCTGCAAGCAGGGACTCCCGTGCTTTTATAAGGAGCTTTCCTGCTTTAGATCCAGGAAAAATGCTGTTATCTGGGGAACTATTTACATCCTCAAGACAGCAGCTTGATGTCCATCCTTCAAGTAGTGCTGTTTACTTCACAGTGACCCTCTAGGTGGGTTTGACCTGTGTTTCAGTGTTTAAAAGATGTTGTGACTTCATCTCAGACTGTCAACCTGTAGTTGATGAATGAGCCCTTCAATTCTTTGTTAATAACTTGGGAGGAAAAAATAACCCTCAAAACTTGACTTTTTATGTAAGATAGCCTGAAGAAAGTTCTCCATGGATTAGTGTCAAGAGTTGATAAACAGCAAATTTCAAAGCTGTTTTTGGAAGAGATCTAGGAACACTTTAACTCATCTGTTGCATATTAAAACATATCTCATTATCCTTTATCAGTGATACTGGGGGACAGTTATATAAATCTTTTTTCAGAATTGCAGGTGCATTTGAACATACTTGATTCAATGTCGAGCACATTTGTTGAGGTAGGCATGGCTTAGACTTTCAGCAAGTTCCTATAAAATGTGCTCTGAAATATACTCCTTTGTCTTTTCCCCAACTATTGAACAAACCATAGACATAGAGGAAATCCTTTAAAAATATTTTGTCTTGGACAATAAAGCACCTTTTGAATATAATAAAAACTTCATTAAGAGCTGAACTGAACTCACAGAAGACTCCGTGTTTGCTGATCAAATTAAGATTTTTGGAGTATGACAGCAGGTCCTTGTATAAAGTAGCAGTTTTTCTCTTTGTTCTCTTCAGTGAGGCAGTTGGTATCGTCCCTGGAGGCTACGTGGGGAAAAAGCACCAGCTTTCGAAGCAGATCTGCAGCTCCGTGGTTTCCAGATGCTCTTTCTTTACAGTGGGGATAGCCCCAGAATTCTGCACTTGTAAAGTCTTGGTTGTTTGTATTGAGACTTCAGTTTCCACAGTCAAAGAAATTCCATTTGCTTATTCCCATTATGTAGAGCTGCGTGCACACAGCAAATGAATCTGCTAGACCTGATGTTACTGATGCTGCTGCTGTCTTGGAGAGTAGCCTCAGAACGCCTAAATTGCCTGGATCAGAGTGAAACTTTAACATATTTAATTGTTCTTCTGATTATTGAGTCCAAACTAATTATACAGCAAGTGTTCTGGCCAGTAAAACCCCCTCTTTAAACACAGCTGGACCTTTGTTTTGTTTTTGAACAGCAGTCTTTGATGCTTTCCCAAGACCTGGGTAATTTCAGAAGTTGTGATTCTCCAGAATTTCCTGCTTTCATAATGTGGAAATGAGAGTTGACAGCAGGGAAGGGAGCTTTAACAGCCCTTACAGTATCAGCTCTGGCTGCATCAGCTAAGATACGAGTGGCACTATCCTCAACAGAATATATTTGTCACTGTTGCCTGTTATGCATCCACTCAGCTAACACACTTGGTAATCTGCTGCCTAGATTTCCATGGTGATTTGCATTCTAGCTATATGCAGTGAGGTCAAATCTTTTCCTTAGGTTTATTTTTGAGTGGAAGTGTTGAGTAGCCTGACTGCAGGCCCCATATCTCGCTGGGTTTGTCTCTGGAGGGCCAGCTCAGCACTGAAGGACAGCGGTATGACAACGTATGCACTCTTTTGTAATCACTCTTGGACCTGGTGCTTGGAAGCTCCCAAGAAACATCGGTGTGTTTGGGTTGTGGAGCTTCTCTCGTGCCTTGCCACGCGGGCTATCTGGTGCATGAACGTTGCTGTCAGAAGAGCTGAGCCCGTTCATCGCAGGCTGGTGTGGAAGGAGTGGTGGCCACCTGCCCTGGAGGCAGCTGGTGGCTCTGACCTGGAGGCTGCAGGGGCTCTGCACCTGCACAGGCTGCTGCTCCCTCGCCTGCAGTCACAGATACCCAAACGGGAACTGGAAAAGGGCTGCCTGGAGCTGCTTGTTACCTCTAGCCTCAAGCTTGCAAGGAGGGCTGAAGATGTGGTGTGACCTTCTGTGCATGGTAAGCTGGCATGAGTTTGTGGGAACAATTCACTTTTGGGGAGCCTGAACCACTTGAGGCTCTGCAGGAGATTGAGATTTGGATCCCATTTAAAGTAAAAATGCCAGGCTTCTGCCACTGCTCTTTTTTTTTTTTCTCCTTCCTTTCAAATAATCAACTACTAATCACTGACAGACCACATAGCGTGTTCTAGGAGCTCTGTAGGTGATAGGAGGCAGGAAAACCCTCATTCTATTTCTTTCCTGCGTGCAGATTTAGCATGTGGCACCTTGGCCATGTCCCTAGTTCAGGCTGTTGCGGGTCCCTAGTTAGTGGCTGCTTCCTGCTGCCTTTCCTCAGGCTTCACACTTGCACCTTTGGGTGCTGCTTCTCCTTGGATGGAGTCTTTCCAGTGACTTTCCACCCTGTGCTTTGGGCAGAGGTTTCTGGCATTCACTGCAGTAATCTTATGTTCTCTCCCTTCTGCTCCCTTCTAGATCTTGTTTCATGGCGCTGCCTCTGTTGCAGTTTATTTCTGGTGCCTTTGTTGGTGACACATTGCTCGATTTTGGATGTTTGTAGCAGATGTTCAGTTACTGAGTCTCTGCCCACTTTCTGACATTTTGGAAGCTCTGGGTAGTCTTGTCCCTTCTTGAATTTCCTGGAAGTTGTGAAGCAGAGAGAACCAGGGGCTTTACTTGATGGCCCTTGGCAGCATCATCTTCCTTCTGGAAAGGAAATCCCACCGGTGTCAGGCAGATCCCTGGGCTGGGAAGCCAAGCTTTGTGACTCGTATTTCAGCTCCTTTTCCCTGGAGAGACAGGGATTGCTCTGCAGTAAACCCAGATGTCAAGTGCCCAACCGTTCTGAGTAAGTGTGGGCATCTTAAAACAGAATAGCTGGTCATTAAACAAAAATGACATGTTTGCCTTCCACACTGCTGCTGTTGTCGTCTCAGGCATTGACTCTGTGAAGCCATGGGAAAGACCTGTTAAAATTGGAGGAAAAAGAGAGATAGTTCATTTATTAGGCTAGATCTGATTTTCTTTTCAGTAATAGAATTCAGAAAGACCCCTAGAAAGCTTTAAAAAGATGATTTCCAATTTCAGCAACTCTCCAGAAAGCGAGCAGATTAAGGTGGTTATTTGAACAGCGTTTGCAGCAAGTGTATTTGTGAGATGGGAAATCCGTCTCGTACATCTACCCGGAATCCTGTTTATAGCAACGACAAGCTGAAAACTTTGTGAAATTCATATATATCAAAGAGATTAGGTTTTAGCTGCAACTGCTCCCTGGCATCATTCTGTCTCAGCTGAAAGTTAATTGTCTCTAAATCAGATGTTGCTTCTGCTGCTGCTTTCAAAATATGAAGGAATATCAAATCTGGAGATTCTGCGCTGAGCTAAGGCTCAGTTATTTCTGATGATAAGTTACATATCCTTATTACTTAACCTGTTAGGTTAAACAGTTGCAGCTAAAACCTGTTCTGTTATACCAGACAACAGCATGGCCTGGGTTTAAATGAAATTAGAAAGTCACTTAAAGCGGTAGGGTCAGAGCATCAGATGCCTACAGTGCATCTTGCCCAAGTGCTCCAAAATTTCAACCTGGAGGAGGAAAAGGAAGGAAAAGTGAATTTGTCCTGCTTGGAAAATGCTCCGAGTGCTCCAGGGGAAGCTGCCCCACTGTGAGCAGTGCTGAGCAACTTGTTCTTCTTGAAGCGTTCCCAACAAGTAGCTGTGAAGCTCCCTAATAAGACTGTAATTAACAATAGGTTAAATTAACTTCTTGATTTTGTTCTTTTTTACTTATTTTTCTTCTTTTTCTGTATGTCTAGATCCCAGCGTCCATGGGGATCCACTTTGGAGGCAACACAAGTTGCCCTGAGAGAAGCTCCATCCCCTTCTGTTTTCAAAAGCGATACCAGGAATGTCTGTCAGCAGACAGTGACCAAAGTTCAGTGCCAGGAAGTGCTGTAGTGACTTAATTTCTGCAGAACTTAAGAAAAAAACTGTGTAAGAGCTGTTTTCCCAAAAGCATTTTATAAGGAAATATCTTGCTCTGTGACTTTTTGTTTGTCTTTCACGTAAGGGGAAGCAGACTGATTAATAATAATATTGCCATGACTGAACTCCACTGCTACTCAGGATGTTTTTGCTTCCTTAGTCTTCCCCAAAGCTAAGCTGAAAAAATTGTTCCTATCAAAGAGGGACATTCATGTCATCTTATGTCACGTCAGGCATAATGGGATGTGACAACTCAAGGTAACACATCAATTAGGGAAGGCAGAGGCAGAGATCTGTTGATGAGAGCTGGGATGAGCATCCAGCTTCAGGCCTGGCTCTTCGGTATTGCGGGATAACAAGGAGATTATTGTGGAAAAAAACTTCAGAGCCAAAATCATAGATCAGGCGCTATAATTTACATTGATTTTTCAGCCCTTCTATTTTTAAATTATACTACTTTGCATACCCTAAAACTCTGGCAGTTACTGATACATGACTCAAAACTATATTTCTTGCAGTTCTGCGCTGGCATGAAGCTCATGTGAGTCTGCACCCATCTGTTGATCCCAGAGGATCCCTTGTTCGGAGCTGCTGGTGGCATTTTGTGATGCACTGGATTTCATTCTTTTATTAGTTGGTATTAGCAAATGAAAGGCTAAATCAATGTGTTATTGCTTCCAGAAGGTGAAGGGCTTTTGCATGACTTTAGTAAGCTATTGATGTAAGTGGCCTTGGATAAGGAGTCAGGGAAGTTCCAGGAGAGAAGCGCAGGTTGGTGAGGATTAGAGATAAGGACAAAAACCAAGAATCTGCAGGAATGGAGAGGAGCAAGGAGTCGAAGGGCAAGGGGACCTCAGCCACACCTGCAGTGTTGATGGAGTGCTCCTTGGAGCAGCATCCAGCCTCCTTGCCCTCCAGTTCTCTTGGAAGCTTGTGTTCCTTTGAGACGCTTTGGAGCAGGAAAGCAAGGACTCCCGCTCCATGTGCTGTTCCTGTGGGCTCCGTGGTGCTTGGAGCGTTGGTTTGCTGATGAGACAGCTGTCACAACAGGACCCAGCGTGCTGTCACCCTGACACAGAGCGTCGAGATGCCAGATGAGTGCCTGAATGCAACGAGAGTCCTTGTTTTCACATCCCTGTGAAATACGTCTGAAAAGGCTCTGCACAGGCCGTGTCTCCACTCTGATACTCCAGGTTGGATCAAATCTACCTAAATTCTTTCCATAAAAATGTTTCTGTAGCCTTTTCCTAAGGGCCTCCAAGGTGGAGTTTCCTTACTGTGCTTAATTAGAAGCAGTCAAGATCATCATGGTATCTCATCTAGTGTTCTTCCAAATAAAGAGAATAATCTATCAGGAGGGACTAATCTGGGCTGGTTTAACCTTAGGGTAGGCAGGATGGGGAGATGAGTCCATGGTGCTGCTCTGGAGCTCTTGTTTTGCTATTCTTACAGGAAGGTTTCTAGTGTGACAAGACTTAAGGTGGATGTTAGAGAAAAACTAGCTAAGGAAGCAGTAGTAAAGCACCAGAATTTATTGCTTACTGAAGCAAGGAGCAGCCCTCTGAGTTGTTCTGGCCCAAATACCGTGTGACTCTGTAGCAAGCAGGACAGGTAGAGTTCTCTAGGATGCATCCTCTAATGCAGCAACCCCTATTTTTCCGGTGTTGATGAGTTCCAGTTGCAACATTTCCAGTTATTTCTGTTTCTTTTCTCCAAGCTCCTTGCCCTTGGTCTTGGTTTTTCTTGTGATTGGAGTGGTCTAGTTGAGCCAAATTCGAAGAATTGCTTTATACAGCTCGCCTGTGGAGGTCCCATCTATTCATCTCATCATGCTTGCATTGTCTGCATCCTTCACACCATAAAGTGGAGTTTAAAAACTAGTAAATAGGATGCAAAAAAAAAAAAAAAAAAAAAATCCGGTTTTTCCACGTTCTACTGTTCTTTCAAAAATGTGACCTTCCTGATGGATGCTCACCATGCCAGGTATTGCCTCAGTAGCGAGTATCTTCCTGGGCTTGCTTTTGCAGTTCTGTTCCTTGGGGAAGGGAGTTGGTGTGACTTGTTCAGTGCAGGGTGTTGGTGCCTTGCAAGCCTCCTTCCCGGGCCCAGAGGCTGTTTCCAACTGTGTTCAGCGCCAGCAGATCTGCCCGGTGGGTGGTGCTAATGATTTCAGTGCAGTTGCCTGGTTGCTCATCTCTTGGATTTGAAAGAGAAAAAGTGAGGAGGGAAGAAGGAAACTTTCGGTGCTGGCGAGACAAGTATTTCTGGAAGCTCTCCTCTAGCTGGGGTGTCCTTGAGATTGTGCCACAGCTTAACGTGGTGAATCTCTTGAACATTAAAAGTAATCATTCAAAATGATTTAGAGTCTTCGGTGGTTGTTGCAAAAGAAAAGCGCTTTTCTCTTTCCCTAAATGTAGCTGTAATTTTCTATTAGTTTCATATTGTACTAAGTAATAAAGTTATTAAATATTGACCGATTTCCTGCTCTCCTGCTGCTTTCAGCACATCTATCAGAGCATCTCAGAAGGGTTTCCCAGAGGAACTTCTGACAGGCTTTAAACCCTCAGCCATGACAGCATGGAGGAGGACGTGCTGGTTGGATGAGCCCTTGTGCTCTCAAATGCTTTTACTGCATTTCTCAGTATGTCTTAGTTCCTCCTCCTCTTCATAATGTCCTCGTGTCTCTTTTGGAGGAGCTTGGAATCATCATGGTTGGGTGGTCGTCTTGAAAGCACTGAGACCTCTTGCTCTGGATGTCATCACTGCACTAAGTCCGTTCCAGAATCTCAGGACCATCCATACAGCTGCAGAACCGATTCTTCCAGCTTAGTTCGGGGTTACACCTGACCTCTGGCTTAAACTTCTCATCTAGGAACTTGGATGCGACAAGACGCTGCTCCTGGACTATGACGAGGACAAGGCAGGGACAGGAGGGAGAGCAGCGTGGAGGTCCAGCAGAGCTTCAAGCAGCCGTGCCAAGGGGTCATCTTCTGGATTGTTTCATATCCCTGAGGTATGTTTTACATCCTCAGAAGGGCTTGAAAATTAGTCCTGTACTTGTCCATGTATCTCTACTTTGCTTATTCTCCCCTTTTATTGATTTATGACTCATGTGGAGGCCAAGCTGCAGTGAAGGACATGAGTCACAGGAAAAGAATGCAGACATTTTATTTGCATAAGTTAATCATTTTATTTTTACCTGTCCCTTGTGCTTCTACAGTCCTATGGGTGTGCCTGAGAAAAATGCAGATATTAGACTCAATCACTGCAAGTGTGAGCATCTACACATGCTTTGCAAAAGGTTGCAGCATTTTGATGGAGAAGATAATTTCTTTCACAATAATTGTGATTCTTCTAAGTGCAGCTTCCTGGAGTTTTTATTCAGTTTAGCCCCAGCCCTGGTTCCTTCAGATTCTTATATTTTGCTGATCTGTATTGATGAATCTTTCTCACAGGGAATAGTTTTGAAAATCTCTCTCTTGAGATGTTGTACAAATTTTGCAGTCAAAGTTCCTGTGTTTGGGAAAATTGCAAGGCTGGAGCAGCTGGATTGCTAGCACATCCTCACCCTGGAAAAACAACTGTCTTCTGGGCATGGTGTCTGCCCTGCCAGGCTGAGACTTATTTCAAAGCAGTCATGAACAGATGGAAATCTGAAATTCCCATGTTGGTAGTATCCAATAGTTTTATTTTTAGTGTCTTAAATCTTGTTTGCCTGGACAATAAAATATCTCCTAAACCAAGGTGGGGAAAAAAGGAACCCAGCCTGGCTGGCTTGCAAGGATAAAAGCCAAAGGTGAGCAAAAGGCACTTAGTTATTGCAAAAATGCAAGAGCTTTTGCTATAGTAAGGTCTGTGGGCCAGTGCCTTGTATAGTGATTTTCTAGCATTATGATCTACCATGAAGGTGTGCTGGGGTCTTCACACCAGCAAGCCTCAGCAGCAGGAAGGGACCTAGGCAAAAAAGCAGATCCAAAAACTGTAAACACACTAAACTGTGCTTTAGATGCATCATTCTGAGTTTCAGAAAACCTACCACTTAAAACTTGGTTTATTGATCATATTATTTTAGAATAAGATCAATACGCTTTCTGTGGATAGCTGATCTTTCTTCCATCCGTGCATTTATTAAATGCATTTTACTTTGTGCCCCTTTTGGCAGTGGATTCTGGCACATTGGGTTAGGTCTTGGGCAGGGTGCAGCGGGAGCCACCGCGGGTCAAAGCAGGGGCTGTGGAATATCAGGAAAATCAATTCGGCCGCTTCCAACAGCCTCCAGAAAGTGCTGTGGGAAAATCCGGGCACATAAAATAGTGTGTGTGTGAAAGTGGGCAGCAATTGCCTGGCACTGGAGCTGGGCAAAGCTCTTGGCAGGGCTGGCTGGAGGCGGCCGTTCCACAGCACTGTTTTCTACTGCTGCTCTCTGAATTTTGGGCATTAAAAGGTTATTTTTCTGTTTAGTCCTTCCCTAGGGGCTGCAGTTTCTTTGCAGGACAATTTCCGTGCAAGCCTGGAGTCAATTCCAATTATGAGAAGCAGCAGACGGACTTTCCAGAGAACTTTGCTTTTTCCTTTTTTTGTTTAAAGCATCTTGTTTTATGCAAAACCAGCAGTCTCAACTTCTTCTAAAGAAGGTGATTAGAGAGGGCATTTGTTTGGTGAGCCAAAATGGTGCTTTCCTGAAAGCTTGGGGATTAACAGGGATCTAGAATGCATGGTGAACACCATCCTCCCTTGCAGCAGCCTCTGAATGGGTTTTTAAAATAAAATAAATATAAAATAAATATAAAATAAATATAAAATAAATATAAAATAAATATAAAATAAATATAAAATAAATATAAAATAAATATAAAATAAATATAAAATAAATATAAAATAAATATAAAATAAATATAAAATAAATATAAAATAAATATAAAATAAATATAAAATAAATATAAAATAAAT
>JAVCKT010092740.1:0-14272 GCA_032273925.1 Rhynchotus rufescens
TTTTATTGAAATCTTAATTCAGAGGAACAGAGGAAAGATCCTATAAAGAATGTCACTATGATAGATTGTGTGGAGAGAGATGTATTTTTTTCTTAGCTTGAAGTATCAGGGATCTGATTTTTTTGAAGTGACTAATTGAGAGGGTAATCTATTTAGTTTCTAAGGAAGCATTGCTTTAAAAATGTACTTAAACAATAAGCACTTTCATTTCCACTATCAAAGTTTAATGAGCTGGCGAAAATGCCTTGATTATGGTGTTAAGGACATGAAGACTTTGGATGAAAGAGACATGTAATGTGTATTCTGTTCTGATGGACAATCGTCTAAATCACAGACTCTAATACATACTGAATAACTGTGACAAAATTATTTAGTAAAGGAACAACCATAAGAAGTGGCTAATATAGAAACATTAAGTTTTCATATTCATTAAAAGATGTGAGATTAATTAATTATATATATAGAGAGAGACATATTCAAAATTGTCCTAGATTTTCAAAGTTACTTGAGGAAAAAAAAGAAAAATTCATGCTAAGTAAAACCAGCTCAGTAAAGCTGGCACAGTGCACAGTGCAAATAAAGTAATTAAAACAACTTTCTCATATGTTCTGTAGCAGATGAGATTCATCTCATCCTATGCAACAAAATGTATGCATAAGAAGGTGACTTCCTGAGTTAATTGCTTTTCGGGGAAATCAATTATGTTTCTTTTGAAGGCTTTCGTAATGTTCCAATAAGATAGAATATAAGAAAATTCTTCAAATAGTCGTCTACTCACCTCAGTATAGAAATTACAGCCTTATATTAATGGTTTGATGATCTTTATCCAAATCTCAGTCCATTGTTGCTGAAATAAACTCCAGATGCAACTTTGCATTTACATTAGAAAACTGATTGCAGTACACTATTGGGATAAATAATCTGGCTTCAATCTACTGACCTTCAACATAAGCCTAGATCAAATTCTGAGTTTTGACAGTTTTTCAGGTAGTGTTTGCCTTCTCAACTCTGTATTCTCACAGTTAGATTTCTACTATCCAAACTGAGATATCTACTGCATGCATTCAATCCATTCCACTATAATGAAACAAAATTATTTCTTCCGTATTAGGAAGACTTGTCTTATGTTTCCTCAAGCAGGCAAAGAAACTTTTCTTTCACTCGGATGAAAGAGAGTACAAGGTGGAGTATTTTTCCCATTAGCTTTCTTGACCTTTCTTACATGTTAATTGATGAGCTTTACACCAGCATGTGTACTCCTTGATGCTCTCACAATGTTAACTATGTGCAGAACACCAGACCTATAGCACTCGATCATCCTATGTAACAATATTTCGTCATTTAGCTCACCAAGGCGGTAAAGTGGAAGAGAAGCTGAGAAAGAAAATGGCAACAGAAGACACAATATTAAAGAGCTGATGACATTATTTCCTAAAGAAAACAAAAAAGGAAACAAGCATTAATATTCCTGAAACATCTTTTGAGGATATATATTATTCCTTCTGAGATCATTAAATCAGTAAAATTCTGTAAAAGTACGGAATCTATTTTCATGTGAACAAGGTCATTCTTACAATAATTATTTTGATTTTATGAAATTAAGATTTGGTCTGTCTGAATCCATAAAAAAAGGCATCATTATTATACAGTACTGAAAATGTTGCCCTCAGCTAAAATTACATTGATTTAAATCTGAGTGGTTTTGTGTCTCTTTACACCACTTTTTTAAGCCTATCTCTAGAGAAGGGACCTTTTCTGGGAAGACCTATTTTTGTAAAGCTCTATTTTAAAAGATCTGTGAAGGAGAATCTCTGTGAAGGAGAATTTCAGGGCATTCCAATATTTTCAAAATGAAGCCATTAGTACAGCTATCACTTCTCCCTTTTCTTTTGTCATGTACTTAGGTAACTCGGTTTTGTTCCTATAATATTTCTTATTTTTATTAATTTGTTAACTTATTCTGAGTAAGACGTCATCAGTTAGAGCCCTCTCATTATTGGTATTAATTTTTATTTTGTGTTGACTTTTATTTTGTGTTGGCTTTGATTGATTTAGATTTTCTCTCAATTTCTCTTACTGATTTTACACTCCTGTTAACCTTTGCCTTTCTAAAACCATTGCCCTTGCAACATATGGCATTTAGAGATTAAGAATGATTGAAAATGATCAACATAAGAGATTAGAGATTTCTCTTGCCTTGGTTTTATTTGCTTGTTTTGTTTTTCTAATAATATATCTGCATATATATTTATTACTGTCTTTTCCATGACTTCAGTTCTTTTGAATTTCAGGCAAATATAAAAGCTTACTTAAATTACATACACACACACACACACACAGACACACACACAAACAAACCAAATCTATTGCAGACCTTTAAAAAGTAATAATAAAAAACACACTATTTTTGGAAGATGGAACTCTGCTACCAATTAGATAGCCTTGAACATTTGTTTCACATCATTGGACTGATGTAATTACCTTATGGCAGAAGGAGAAGCCTTGAAAGGTCATAATATATACAAGTAAAAAGAAGCCATCTCATGGCTCATTATAGCAAGCTCTGTCACTGATCTATAAATAATATGTATAATTATCATATACATGATTTATGAATTCTATGACTTGAACATAATCATAATAAATTTTGTAATTGCCCAGTTTATAAAATGGCCAGTTATGCATATGTAGCAGAAACACTAAGTAGGATGTGTCCCTTATAAAATGATATTGGCAGAGGTTTATGTAGATGAGTAAGAAGTGTTGACAACAATATACATAAACACTGAAATAGGGTGAGGCAGAGAAGGAGATACTGATCAAAAGGGGATTGAATTGTCTTCACTGTTAAGGGAAACCTTTCCTGATTTTAAAATTCAAATTTTAGAAACTGAGATTTCTAATCAGGCTAGTTACTGTAATCAGAATATGAGATTTAAAAATCTTCACTGAGGGATTTTCAGTCTTTAAAATTATTACAAGAATAATTTAAAAAATCATATAGCAAAAAGATAAGCAATTAATTGTGTAAATAATAAAATAGAAAATCTTAGCTAATCCCTGTGTCCTGACAGTTAAAACTACTACTGTTACTATGGCAGAAGCTGTTTTACTGATTTAGAAAACCCAAGCAATATTAAATACATTTATTTGATAACATGCTTGGTGACTTAAAAGCTTGTTGTCCATAGTCCTTTAAAGTGTAATTTACAAATGAAGTAGGCCTTTAGTTGATACAAGGCAGCACATTTGCTTCAAGAGTAGGTCTAAGATACCTAATGATAAGCCTTCTTCATCATATGAGAATTGTTTGGGTACAAATAAATTTTTACTGCTTTTGAGTATTTGAATTTAATAATTAGAATTATAAATGGAATAAGTATCAAAATTATATTGTATTTTAATGTGGCCACCTGGTCAGACTTTATTCTGATTAATGCACAAATATTGAAATTTGCATTTATAGCTGAAACAAATCTATATGATAACACATTGAAAAATGATAAATGTTTATCAGTACATGGGGTTCTGTGGATTATTCTGCAGTTATCAATTGAAGTCAGTCATATTTTGGACTGACTGTCATATTTTGGACATCAGTCCATATTTTGGACTGAAGAACATTAGCAAGCTCAGATATGATTAAGCTTTAAGCTGAAGAATACATTACTAAGAAGCAAAACTATCTGACAGTGATCTACCTCTCTCTCACTGAATTCTCCACAACGAGTTGTTCCTCAAAGACAAAGAAATATAAAAAGATTTTTACAAGACAGTTATTTTTTGTTGTCACTGAGCTTGTTTGTGCTGAACAAATATAGGATCATTGAGGAAGACAAAAATTGCACAGAGCACAAAAGACTATGGTTTTGTATAGATGAAGCCTAAGGAGCAGAAGTCTCTCATAAATCCTTGTTGGTCAGGTTTTGATATGAATTTAGGGATCTGCTTCTAAAGAAATAAATGCCCTTAGGAATTGTCATGACTGGAAAATAGTAATTTCACAGATACATATTACAGAACAAATGCTATTAATAAATACTAGGAGGCTATCATTCCACAGTATATCTCTTCAGCAAATATACCCTGCAGTAAAAAGTGATAATCTTTTAGATATGGTTTAGGTGTGTATCAAAACTGGCAGAAGAGCTGAACAAGAGAGCAGCTTTAAAACATGTAAATAGGTCACAGTCAACAAAAATACATATCTCTCAAAAGGTTTCTGATTCAACTGGAAAAAAATTATAGAACTAGTTAGTGAAATTATTTCCCCAAAATATGAATGATGTGATTAATAAGAAAGAATAATGACATTTTAAGATTAAAGATTCAGATGATGATCTGGAACTAGAATTCCCAGAGGGAAATGTTGCAAGGTCACTTATATTGAAGTAGTTGTATATAGACTGGAATCAGTCATAGTGTGCAGAATGTTGACAGCAGCATAGGGATAGTGGAGAGTTTATCTTCAAGAAATTAAAATTTTGGTTTTTTAACTCCAGAAACATGAGATCTAAGAAGGAATATGGCTGTTCCTTTTAAAGACATTATGGTCTGGAAGAGAGAGCGAGCTAAACACTAGGAAGACATGTAAACTATTTAAACTGCAGGATAAAAAGAATTGGTATCAAATACTGAAGAATAAACTCAAGATAGATATTAAATGCTGTCATTAGAAAACAAGAACGAGATTTCCTACTGTGTAGAATATGTTCAACTACTATTAAGAACCTTGCTATTAAAGCAGCATTATATGAAATGTCTGTTTGTGACAGTGGAATATAATAAGCATCTCATTAAGTCTTTTCCTAAGACTTTCTAAGTAAGTCTTTTCCAGTCCTAAGTCTCAGTTGCTTAAGAATACTACATATGACAGTATACACAATACCGCCCTCCCAGCATTTGCTAGCAGAGGTAGAAATTTTAGTTCATTCCTGAAAGATGAGGAATCAGTCAATAGCATGCATATCATCCATAATATCGCTGACTGAATTATTTGTCTTTAATTTGACTCAGACACTCATAGCACATGGTCACTCTCTTTACATCTTCTATTTCCATCCTATTGTATCACATGAAAAATAAAACTGTTTGCAACAGAAGTAGATAGGGTTTTTCTTCTGCAATTCTGAGTATATGTCGTGTATAAAGAATCAGTGAATAATTAACAGTGCAACAGTTTGTATGTGAAATTAAGAAAAAAATACAAAATTATTAACCATCTTTTCTATCTGCTGTAGACAATGCATAAAACCCTTTCCAAGACTGAAAAATCCTTTTGCACTTTATGGATCTGAGTTGACCGATATATTGGACATACAGTCATAAATCAGTTGAGAATTACATTGGTAAAAAGAAAATATAAATCAAAGCAGATATTTAAATTTGCTTATTTTAAAAGCACTCTAGTGAGTCAAAGTGGAGAATCATGTTCAGTTAGAAGCTGCATGTTTTTCACTCTTGTCGAATGGCAATATGAGAACTGCCAGAGATAAACCTCCAAGGAGGTTAATTTAAAGATTACAGTGACATAAGAACATGAGATATCTGTGATGATTTTACTCCATAATGTTCCAGTCAACATGTCTGTGCAATAGGTTGTAGCATTTGAAGGAATGCTGCAAATTTCTCTCATTTTTGCCTTCTCTACTGATAGAATAACTGGAAGGATGGAAGGGGAAATTGCTTATCTTATAGTAGTACAAATCCTTCTATGAGGCTTTAGCCAAGGAGTATTCCTATTTAGGAGGGACTTAAGAGTTTTCCTAATGCTGGGAATCATTTAATTTTGGACAAAAGTTTAAAAACTTCTTTTTTTCTTCTTATCCCAACTAAAAATCTAGTATCTAGCCAGTCAAAAAGATCCTGTTTTCTAAGCATTGATGCAACATACATGTATATAATAATTAAATTAGGTATATTTGCAATACTGTTTTTAAATGATTACCAACTTTATGTGCCTAGGCAACCTTTTTAATGCATTTCTTTATCTTCAGGGAAAATTTTCTGCTTGTCTAGAAATTGTTGATTTTCAGAAGTTTTTTCTTACCAAATACAGACTAATACAATAAGGAAGTAGGAGAAAATAAAATAAATCATTTTTTTCCTGGCACTCTTTTATCTTTTTGCATCAAATTACCAGAGGAAAAAGTAGTTCAGTAGTTAGACAAGTCAAATATTAGACTGCTTATCCCTGTCCTCGAAAGAGGATATGACCTTGGAGAAGACATTGATCTTCACTACCTGATTCACACTAGTCATAAAAAGAGATATTCTATTCATTCCTTTTGCAGCAATTCTGAAGATTAAACTGCTTATAGAGGATTACATGTGGCTATACAGTAGATTATGCGTGTGTTTTCTTGCTCCAGGATCTTGTTATTTATATATTTACAGGTTATTTTTTTCTCTGTGTTTGTTAAAAAGTAATTTAAATGTGGAAATTTGAGTTTTCTTTTTAAGGCCAGCATATACTAACATGAAAAGCCACTGAATTTGCAAGAGGATTAGAAAATAGCAGAAAAGTAATCATGAAGGTTAATGAATGTAATTTAAATATTGACAAATAAAAATTCTGTCATTAATGTAATAAGGAAGCCTTTCATTTAGCAACCCTAATGGACATTTCATATTACTGAATACTTGATTGTACATTCATTTAAAAAAAAAAAAAAAAAAGAAAGAAAGAAAAAAAGAAAAAGATTTTCCCGCTTATCCAGCAGTTAGTTTGGTAAGGGCATGTAGAATATAATTGGAGCTGGCAAGCTGGCACCATGCAGATAATACATATGTTTACTACAGGAAATTTTGAAAATGAGATGGAAAGAATATCCCATGAAAATGTAAGCTTCTTGGGAGACTACTTCTAGCACAATGAAGCTGTCTGAACTGCCATGTTTGAGCTAGGAGTCTTGGAAGTAGTCAAATTTTTGTGTGAAGGCAAACTTTAGAACTCTCAGCAATTTAAGAAAGGAAAGAAACACATTTTCTTGTATTGTTTGAAAGAGTAATGTGATTGAAGCATACATTTACCTATATTATTTATAAATTCAATTTTAAGGTTAATCGGATTATCAGATTTCTGAACTTTGCTCTTGGCACTACAAAATTCTATTCCAACAGAAGTAAGAAGTTCTTGGGAAAACAAAAGGAGTAGAGCAAAGGTCTTTATGAATTGTCTGTTAAAAATTTAGTTTGGATCAGAACTGTGTTTTTGAAGTGAATTTCTTAACTGTCTCCACTCACATGCTTTGATTCATATCCCAGTCTTCTCAGCACTCAGTCTGGATCTATTGGGATTGAATTATGTTGGGAGATGCATTGAAGAGCACATTGAAGAACATATTGGACCAGACTAGACCTACAAAAAAAGCCACTCTCATGGAATGACTGTAGTGTATTAGTCTTCAACAGCATTGCTCTATGAGGCCATTCTCACTTGAGCTGTACTTGTTGCAAATGGAGAATCACTAAAAAAAAAAAAAAAAAACCTCCCTCCATAATTAATCTGAATTTTGAAAACATTTCCATAGAGCAGCATTATGAATATTGAAGGTTGAGTTTTACTATCCATGTTGTATAATTTGGATTATGATAGTGATGTTATTAGTCTAGTGAAAGAATTTATATTAAATTAGCAAATCATCTACATAAATGTAATTCAGCATAAAAGAACAGGTTTCTTAGTGACAGAGGTTAATGCACTGAAGTATATGTAAATTTTGATCACCTTCATAGTAGATTAATGTATAAAAGATGTGTTTGAGAAGTTTTCTGCACACAGGAGGATCAAGGGAAAGATAATTCTTGCAAATGGTAGAGTTTCATTTCCAAAGTGTGAGAATTTAGAAATAGAGCTTTCAAAACAAAAATCTTACCATTCCACAAAATCCATATAGCATCATTTTTTTTCAAAGTAAGGGACTGAATGACTATAAAATAACAGAATTGTTATAAGTAGGTGTAATGAGTGCATTATGCTAATACCTTTATCAGTTCCATAAATAGATGTAAGATATTTTCTTTATGAGATGTTCCCTCACAGTTTTGTAATCTTTACAATTTTTTCTATCTTTTCATTCTGAATCCTCAGTTATCCTATGAATTTGATCAGGACTGTTCTGGAAGATGCTGAAAAAGGTGCTTAGTTTTCAGCTCACCAGTAATCCCATTTCTCTTCTTAATTAAGAACAGTTTATTGCATACACTTTGAAAACAACAACATTATTCTATACAAAATTGAACACATTTGCCCATTTCTACACAGGGCATTTTAAATTCTTCCCTGAATTTATGCCATATTTTCTAATTATTTCTGGACAAATGAAGCAAATCCCATATTTTCACAGCCTAGGAAAAGCTGTATAGAAGTCTATACAAGCATGCATATATAAAGTACCTCTTATTGCAAATTCATTCCTACTTTAAGCATGAGACAGTTATTGCACAGAGCTTTTTCACATAGATAAAATCATTTGTTCAGAGACCTGCACTCTCCCTGTCCTTAATGTTTCATTGTTTACTCTATGTAGCTAAGATTGCTAAAGAGTTTGGTGATAAATTACACTAGAGAAAGCCTGAGGCTGACAGTGAAGCATTTTCATAGACAACCATAATTTTCTTGCTGTGTGCTAGGTACAGTTTATCCTATGGGATCTGATTAGAAAACCTTGGGAGATCTGTCTGTCACGTGTCTATCCCATCATCTGCCTCAAAAGACAAACAGGCAGTAGTCAGAAAGTTTTCATAACTGGAAAACCTTAAGCAGAGTTCCTCAGAGAAGTGAGATGCACCAGGAGAGTTTCTACAGGTTGCCAAATGATAAGTATTGTGGTAGCTATCTGGGATGTCAAAGAAATCTGCTGTTTCTCAGCCAGCACTAGTAAAATCATTTCTAATTCTAGTGTGAAGTATTGTGAGGCAATAGAGAAAGTTCTAATACTTTTAAAACTGTTTGAATTAATTCAGATATTTCCAGTATTTTACCCTGAATTCTAGTATTGATGAAATTGTGATATTTTTGCTATATTCTGATTCATGGAGTCTTACCATATTGAAATGTACCAGTGTTTTTCACACATTTCATGTTATTGTGACATATTTTTTGATTTCTCTTGAATTTTTGCATTTTGATGGCATTTAGAAGAATGTTCTCCTACTTTAAAAAAAATGAGAAACAAAACAAAACAAAAAACTCAATCTTTATTGCTGGTCCCCTATGACTTACTTATCACAATATTTCCAGTAAGCGGAAAAAATTTCTTTGGTCAAAAAAAATTTTTTTGATATTTTCATACCCTCAGCTTTCCAAGATCAAATGCAAATGACCTACTAAATCCAGATACCTATCAGGTACTTAAGGTGCTACCTGTTGTAGTTCTACCAATGAACAGTGAAAATAATATAAGATTAATTAACCTGTAAGAATTAATTAACCTGAACACAGGTCAAAATACGATTTTTCCATTTTTTTTCTTACTATTATTTTTTTCTGGAGAGATAGGAAGAGATTGGTTTAATAATGGTTGAAAATATATCTCCACTGCTCAGGTAACTTTATGGAAGCATTGGAATTGCTAGAATAGTTCCTTCTTTTTTCTTTTCCCATCTTTCTCCAGAGGAGGTTCCTTCTTTTTTCTTTTCCCATCTTTCTCCAAAGGAGCCCATTAGCCTCTTGGTTGATGTACCTTCCTGGCAGTCAGAAACTTTGCTGTGAATCACTGGAGTTTCCAGAGAGGACATTGGATATGGCTATATATCTACTGTTCCAGTCCTGATATAACTAATACATGCTACTGGGCAATTTATTTTTTATTTTTCATTTTTATTTGTAAATGTATGCTGAGAATGGGGGAGTTTTAAGTCTCAGGTTTCAAGTTCTGTGTTTAATGTATGGTTTTGGCACCATTCTTTTTCTTGCAATCTTCAAGATACTATCAGAGATATGATAGTTTTGCATTTGTGAAGTGGCAGTTTTGCATTTGCAAATAATGGCAGTTTTTTAATTAATATGGAATACAGGGTTAAAGAAATCTGTAGTGCATGAAAATCCTGAAGGAAAAATTGAAAGAAAGCCCATGGGTATATTGCTGGTATTTATCAGTTCTTAAACAATGGGGCTCTTTCTCTTCACTAGAGAGATTTGTTGTGCTATACCCAGCATGATTTTTTTTTTCTATTTTGAGGAATGTTATCAAGGGAAGAGCAAAATTGCAACTGCAGAAACAGATGGTCTTATGATGAAAGTAGTTACTGAAGCCTAATATCATACCAAGTGCATCTTAAATGTAAATCCTGATTGTGTTAAATAGTAATGCCAGCTGTTTCAGTCTGCAAACGATACTTACTGCTCTACCTTGGGAGTCAGCAGGTGCCTCTTTCTCTGCTAGTATCAACTTATGAACAGATAGTTTTAAAGGGCCATTTCAGCTGTCTATAGCTTTTGAAATAGCAGCATATGAGAGAACGAGAAATGAAAAACTGAAGGAAGGGCTTTGACAGCAAGATTTTGTTTTAGTAAAAAAAAAGAAAAAAAAACGCTTTCGTCTTCTCTATAGCTTCTCTCAATATGTATAAACATGTACATATTATTATAAGTAAGCATGAATTAATAAATAATATCATATATTGTAATATCATAAGTGGTAATCAGATCTCAAAAACTATATCCAAGACAATTTTTTTACAAATGTAAGAGCAAAACGCAAATAAAAGGAAATTAGTAGTGTCCTGCCCTGATTTTGCTAATACTTACATAAATTTTAATATATCTTAACATGCCAAAAGGAGTATGAGATAGTCTCTGTTTGACATAGTACTAATGAAATGAGAATACCAATATGCCACCAATCAGAAGTAAAATCAGATTTTCTATTTCAGTGGGAATTTGTCATTACAGGTTAGCAATTCAAGGAGATTTTGAATAGTGCTGAGATCTACATTTCTTGATACAGTGTTTCTGGTAATGACACTCTTCCATAACTCATTTTAACTTCCTTGGGAATTATGAATAATTCTGTAGGGGTATGAATAATAAGTAGGGGTATCAGAATGTGAAAAACTTGTTTCAGTAGATATTACAGAATAGTAATGTCCTTCCAACTAGAGTTTTAGATATGTAACCTCTTCTAGGAAGAAATATGCATTTCTTAAGTGAAATCTCTGCCAATATTTACTAGATCCCCAGTCAGATAGAACATCTGATTTTCTAGGGAGGAAAAGAAAAAAAGTCATCTGACTAGGAAATTTATCATTTCACAGCTCTCCCATTTGAGATGCATGGGGAAAAATTCCAAAACACAAAGCTGCCTCCTCTTCCTTCACAGTGATTGCCTGAGCAGCTTGCTTAGTGTCATAACAATTTTGTCTCATTCTTTCTGACTTCAGTGTTCTTGTCAATCATATTTAAGCACAGTACAACAGTGGCTTTTTTTATTATTATTATTTTTAGAACCTTAATGCCATGAAGTAGTGGATGCTACAAATATTGTGTGCAATTCCCTAGTGACAATACTTTGAGGATCTAGAATACAGATTAAACTGCAATCCATCTGGAGGTGACCTGAAGTTTTCAGAAGCTGAATCTGCTTTCATATAGTTTAGTGTTTGTTAGTCTATTTTTCCTTTCAATGACTAAATATACGAAATTTGCATTTTAAGACAGATAGGAATTATTTCTGATTTTATAAAGAATTTGTGTAAAATAGATACAGCTAAATAAGAATAAAAATGAGAATGAAGTCCTCATAACTTCCCTAAATGAAAAGTTATGAAAATGCTTAGGCATTCTGATACCTAAATGAAAATTTTGAACTTGGAATATTTGGAATATGTGAAACTGAGATAGTATGTGCTTTGCAATTTCT
Organism: Rhynchotus rufescens; assembly: GCA_032273925.1. Classification (NCBI taxonomy): domain Eukaryota; kingdom Metazoa; phylum Chordata; class Aves; order Tinamiformes; family Tinamidae; genus Rhynchotus; species Rhynchotus rufescens. The sequence continues at coordinate 11,865 of JAVCKT010092740.1, forward strand.
TTTTGTTTCTTCAATTTCTCAGAAGTATATTGGGTGTGACCAGGATGTTTCCTATTGGTTTGACCACTGACCTAAGAAATTCAACAGTTCTTCAGCTAAATACCTTCATGAATTTGCTGTGTGGTGAAAGATATCTGTATCCTCAACAAATAGCTTAACAGCCTGTATACCAAAACAAAAATTATTGTGACCTTTCACGAGATTAGCTTAAGTCTAAATTGAGTCATAGCAAGAAGGTTTCATAGAAAAGAAAAAGAGGCTGATATATTTTCTCCATTCAAAGAGCATTTATGACACCATAAAATTAGCTGTGACAACTCCTTTTCTTCTTCCAGTTCCTCACACTGCAAACAATGACTTTGATCTGCTCTACTTCAAGAAGGTGATGATGTTCTCTACAGTGAGAAATAGGATCTCACAAAAAAAAAAAAAAAACTATTGGTAGTGTGGTTGTCAAGATTCACTACTAAACAACCTCTGCACATCAATTCTTCTGGGAGTGCCGAAAAATAATGAACAAAAAATGGACAGAAAGCTGTTGAGTTACCTGGTATTGCCTACATCTCTGTCTTACTCCTTATCTTTTAAAACCCATATGGATATTTCAAAGCTCTAGAAATTTAAAATTTATTTGGCTCTATTGTCAATTCTTATTATACTTTTGGCAAAGCTGAAAATGCTGATCACCTTAGCTGAATGTTATAATAATACTAAATTTTTTCCAGCTGGGGTGATTAATTTACTCTTTCATGGTCTGATTTAGAAAACTTGTTGATTTTACACAGCTGATGCCAGTTTGGAGAAGTTAATGCAATTTTATTGGTATGGATCATTCAATTTTATTTTCAGTACCCATGGAAAAAAAGGAATGAGTATATATGAATGAGTTCTGAATCTGTAATATTTACTATGTACTTCTTAGTTATTATCAGGTTCTCATCCTCACATAAGTCCTTTCTTCTTCCTTCTCCATCATGAACAAATTTAGCATGAAAGCTAAAAATGGACACTTTCATAAAATGTTACCATAGCAGCAAAAAGTAATTTCAGTTTATTGCCTACAGTAAAAATAAAAGATGAGATGAGCAGGATTCTTATCAACTACAGAAAGGGTAATCAGACAAAATCAATCTGCATCAATAATGAAAGGAATATTCACACAAAGACAAATCTTTTATTTCCTGAAAACCTAACAGCTACCTCAATGTGAAGCTGCTGCAAATATTTTTTATCTGTAATAAATGATATTTTCAGTAGATGATATTTATTTATTATTTCCAATCTCTCTCTCTTTTTTTTTTTTTTTTTAATAAAATAAGTCTCTCTAGTCATTTGTAGCACTTCAGGAGCAATATATACTTTTTGAGTGCTAATTTGTGGATACTTCTATCAAGGAAACAGAATTTTTTCTCTTATGAATATCTTTAATAGCACACATAATAACAGTGACTGAAGACAAATTTGGAACAAGGCATCTTAATATTTTTTGCTTTTAATGTATTCTAAGTAGTTTTTATTCTGCTCACAGTATGAATTTCTATAATTCAGGTATTAAATTCCAACATACAGTTATCATCCAAACCAGAATAAATAATGAGACATAGTGGACAAGTGGAAGCATTCTGACTGCCAGGTGAATTAATATATGCTTATATATTTTGGAGGCACTTGCTGTGGGGGAAAAAATACAGATTTCATTCATATTATCTTCAATTTTCTATCAGGATAGCAAGTGACACAGTAATTTAAATGTGTCTTTAGTGCTCAGAAAAATCCTAGATGAAAGAAATACTTTAAAAGAACCAAAATATCATAATAAGTCATGTGATTTTATCAATTTTGGTGAGTTAGAGCAATTGGAGCTGCTATGAATTACTTTATATAGTCTTCCAGTATTTGCTAATTTTACGGGGAGTGAATTAGTTTCCAGTCATATCACTGAGAAATTTTTAAACTAAGGCATGACAAATGCATTGCTTATTACTTAAATATGACTTTTTTTATCTGTACAAAGAAGAAAAAATATTTTTCTTCATAATTCTGAAATGCCTAATCAAAGTAGATTTAGTTACTTGGTACCTTCACGTTAGAGGTTTTCTGAAGATGTGGTAGGTTGGGTAATTTTCCTGTTAGGGACTATAGAGTAAAATGACTATTCAGATCATCATGATTTCTTTCAAAACATCATATTTTCATTTGAAACTTACAACTACTATTAAAAAATATTTTTTTTAAAAATGAAATTCCTTCCCAAATTCTTCATGACTTGGCACTCAAGAAGATCTGCTGTCAGAAATTAAGGGCAGTTCTTACTGGAAGATGTACTACTACTAATAATTAAAAAAGAAAAAAAGGAAAATAAAATCTATTTCTGTTACTTTAGTTCTACTTTTTTTTTTTTTTTTCAA
>JAVCKT010092870.1:0-14266 GCA_032273925.1 Rhynchotus rufescens
TATCCATGCTGGAGTGCGTATCCATGCTGGAGTGCATATCCCTGCTTATCCATGTGCCCGTATCCATGGGGGAGCGCGTATCCGTACTTATCTGCGTGCCCAGTGCATTCTGGAGCACGTATCCGTACTCAGCTGCATGCCCGTATCCATGCTGGAGTGCGTATCCATGCTGGAGTGCATATCCCTGCTTATCCATGTGCCCGTATCCATGGGGGAGCGCATATCCGTACTCAGCTGTGCCCGATCCATTCTGGAGTACATATCCATGCTGGAGCGCGTATCCCTGCTTATCCCTATGCCTGTATCCATGGGGGAGTGCGTATCCGTACTCAGCTGCGTGCCTGATCCATTCTGGAGCACGTATCTGTACTCAGCTGCATGCCCGTATCCATGGGGGAGCGCGTATCCATGCTGGAGCGCGTATCCCTGCTTATCCCTGTGCCATGTATCCATGCTGGAGCGCGTATCCATACTTATCTGCATGCCGATCCATTCTGGAGCACGTATCCATACTCAGCTGCGTGTCCGTATCCATGCTGGAGTGTGTATCCATGCTGGAGTGCATATCCCTGTTTATCCATGTGCCCGTATCCATGGGGGAGCACGTATCCGTACTTATCTGCGTGCCCAGTCCATTCTGGAGCACGTATCCGTACTCAGCTGCGTGTCCGTATCCATGCTGGAGCACGTATCCATGCTGGAGTGCATATCCCTGCTTATCCCTGTGCCCATATCCATGGGGGAGCACGTATCCGTACTTATTTGCGTGCCCAATCCATTCTGGAACATGTATCCGTACTCAGCTGCGTGCCCGTATCCATGCTGGAGTGCATATCCCTGCTTATCCAGGTGCACATATCCATGCAGGAGCGTGTATCTGTACTTACCCGTGTGCCCGTATCCATGCTGGAGTGCATATCCCTACTTACCTATGTGCGCGTATCCATACTTATCCAAGTGCCCTGTCAATGCTGGAACACGTATCCCTACTTATCCATGTGCCCGTATCCATGGGGGAGCGCGTATGCGTGCTTATCCGCGTGCCCAATCCATGCTGGAGTGCATACCTGTACTTACCTATGTTACCGTATCCATATTGGAGCGCGTATCCGTACTCATCCACGTGCCCGTCTCCGTGCGGGAGCGCAGCTCTTACTCATCCACGTGGCTGATCCATGCTGGAGCGCGTATCCATACTTATCCGTGTGCCCCAGGAGGAGGAGACATGTGTCCCTGGAGCCCTGCGGGGCTTCCCGGATGTGGGAATGCCGCCTGGAGACCCTGGACGTGGGAATGCTGCCTGGAGGCCCCGACGGGGAGCGCGTCCCCACAAGGCAAATGGAGAGGCAGGGATCGAGGGCTCCTGCATCCCCCTTAGGAGTCCCTGGAGGGGGGAATTGGTTCCTAGGTTGAGGAGCTGGGCGGTTTCCTCCTAAGGAGGTGACTTCCATCCCCTTGGGAGCGCGGGAAGAAGCCGTTTGTCTCCTTCCCAAGCCAAGAGCCACCATTTTCCCAATGCCTCTGGTTTTCCGGCTCCATCCCTGGTTTCTAAGGGGGATTTCCAGATTTTCCAGCTCAGCCTCTTGAAGCCCAAGCTCCTTAACCGCTTTCCCCCACTTCCAAGGGGACCTTATTTCCAGGTGACTCCCAAATATCCATATCAGCACTTAACCTCATGGCAGGTCCAGAGCCCTTCTCTTTGACACCCCAATCCCATCCCTCTCCTTTCAGAAGCCCTCGGGATACCCAGATCTCTTCTCCAGGGCACTTGTACTTCTGAAATCCTCCTTCTCCTTCCTTTTTGCTGGCATTTGTTTCAGAAGGCTTTTTCCCTATGGAAAAAGGGGCAGCGCGGTGCTAAATCTTCCCTTTCTTGCCCCGTTTGCACCAGCGAGCCTCTTTGGAGGAGAGGGGAGTATCGACAGCGGGGTCGTTACCCAAAATATCTCCTCCTAAACGAGCCCACAGAGGGGGGTTATAGAAGGAGCAGAGGGTGCCAAGATCCGGGGAGAAATCTGGATGCGGGAAGAGGCGCCAGGAAGCGCACGGAGCAGCAGAGCTGCCCGCCGGGCGCGTCGGGAGCTTGCAATCTGGCGCCGGAGGAAGCGGGATGCGTCGCCGGAGCACGGTCTGTTCCCGCTCCGCAGCAGCTCCCGGCACCGGGACCTCCACGCGGCGCCACTTTCGCAAGCACCCGGTGGGATTTTGGGTTCAATTGGTGCGGTTTAAGTAAAACTCCGTGTCTGCTGAGGTGCGAAGCTCTTCCCTGCCTGGCGGCTGGGAGTTGGGTGCCTGTTGGAGGAGAGCTGAGCGCGGAAACAAACCCAAAACAAGTGGATGTGGCTTGGAGGGGGTACCCAGCAGCAAGGGAAAAAAAAACCCTGTAGTTTGTCCAGCAAACGCTTGACAAGATCAAAAAACCCATCAGCAAGATCTAAAAACTCCATGTAACTATGATCCTGAGCGGCTTACTTATTAAAACTGTGTTCTTTCCCTCATTTACACTGAAATTCTTCGAGTTTTGGGCGAGTAAATGTTTGTTTCGTGGTGATGGTATAAGTTCAGAGTTCCTGGGGAACAACCACGGTTGCTTTCGCCTTGAGCATCGCTCTGGTTTTAAAACTGCTTTTCTTTGTATGGCTTCAAGGTTGGAATTTTTTCCTTAAGCCGGTGTTCCCTGGCATGGGCTAATCCATGGTATTGTCCGGATACAGCCTGGATAGTGAGGTGCTGGTGTTGGCAAATGTGAGTGATTCTGCATGTTTGGGTTGATTTGTTGTCGTTGGATGCGTTTTATTTTATCCTCCCACAGCTGCTGCAGGCCCTGGGCTGCCCTGACCCTCGGGTCCCTGCGTGCACCAGAAGTGGTGACAAAGGGTGAAGGATTTGCCCGTTTTGGGGGCAAACCAGGCGCTCCTTGGCACGCGTCTCCCTCTGCTCAGCCTCACGCAAGCACTTTTACAACCACTTTCTTGTTGCCTTGCACTGCTGCCCTGGCTCCAAACCCTCAGACCCATCCACGACGTTATCTTGGACCTGCTTCTCACAGCTGATTAGCAAGGCCCCAGGACCCACCTTTGGACACGTCAGTTTTATTGATTTCTCTGCATTAGTCCTCGTTACAGGCTGGAAACGCAGCGGAGGCTGCAGGACCCACCTTTGGACACGTCAGTTTTACTGAATTCTCTGCATTAGTCCTCGTTTCAGGCTGGAAACGCAGCGGAGGCTGCAGGAGCCACCTTTGGCCACCTTTTTTACTGAATTCTCTGCATTACTCCGCACTGCAGGGTCGGTCAGGAGCGCGTAAAGGGGCAGAGGACGAGGCGTGAGTGGCCCGTGGCAGATGGGCTCGCTCGGAGCAGCAGTGACCAGCAAACCGAGGCCATGGGAAGCACCTGGAGGCTTTGGCTCCCTCGGAGGTGACTCGGAAAATGTGTTTTGTTCCTTCATGCTCATGAACAGGAGAGGCCTCCAGCCGAGTAACCCCCGGCCGCCGCTTATCTGCGAGCCTGACGCAAAGCCCTGACTCACCTGGGCCGTTTGCACCCGGAGAGTTCATTTTTTAAGGGCGTTTCCGTGAGGAAACGGGGGCGATCGTTCAGCACGTTCCCTGCGTTCCCTGGCCGCCGGGAACATTGCCGTGTGGGCCGTGGGCTCAGGTGCCGTTGGAGCCTCCTGTGCTCTCGGGCTCATAATGACAGCTTTCTTTAGCCAGCAGAACACGTCCTGCTTAAACACATGTACTTGGTTTAATAATCCTCAACTGCCTGGCAACTAAGGCTTATTAAATGTTTTGAGGCCGTGCTGAGAAGCCCAAATGAAGGGAACCGAAGGGTTGCAAAGTTTCGCGTTATGTACGTGCCAATTTACAAAACAGAAGGTTACTTTTTTTGTCCCAGGCTCTCCATCCTGGGAGCACAGCTTGCTCCTTGAATGTCAAGCTGTGCTTTCTGCCTCTCGCCGCTATTAAAGCAGGGGTTTTTGGCGTCGGAGCCGCCTGAGCTGCTGCTTTGTGAGCCCCGTTGATTCATTTGGTGGGCAGAACAGAGCACGGGCCAATTCTTCAGCGCTCCCGAGTAATGAGCGCGGCTTAAATGCTGTTTAGTAAAATCCTATTGTTGGAGGCCGTTCCCTTTCCTTGCACATAATGCTCTTGGGTCTATCCCTCCGTGAACAAGGGGAGTTTAATTTTAGAAGGTGCCTTGTCTATAAGTGCTTGGCACAACGTGGAAGGATCCATATTTCAACCTTTGGCACGGAGCCTCTATAAAAGCCAGGAAGATAAGAGGAAGATTAATGAAAAGCGGTAGAAAAACGCCAGCCGTGAAGGTGGGTAGGCGACAGGCGATAAAAGATAATAATGTTTTATATGGATGTAGTTGAGGGTGCCTCGAACCGTGTGATCTGGCCTGGAAACGGGTGCTTTGCACCGCGCTTGCCTCCTCGTGCAGCAAACGTTGAAACACGTCGTGAGCTTTGCAGCTTTGCCGGCGGGGCAGAAACTTGGTCTTTGAATTGAAAGGCAATTAAAAGCTCAGCCGTAGCCTTGGCCCTGGCTTGACACTTGGAAGAAGAGCAAAGCGAGGAGGGCTCGGCGAGCGAGGTGTGACCTTTGGGGCTTGCTTTTCCACTCTGCCTGGTGAACTGTGAGCCCAGGTGGTGACTTGGCTCAAACCAGGAAGACCTGCAGGTAAAATGGGGAGAAGGAAACCAAAGAAACCGCTGAGCTCATGCGGAGAAAAGAGGCAGCCTTCTCCATGATAGACGTGAGATCTGGAATACTGGGAAAACAAGAAGGTTGCACACTGACTGCATAGACCTACCCCAAGGTGTATCCGTTGCATTCCAGCAGTGGCATCATATACGTATACGTACAATATGATATACGTTCTTCTTTGATCTTTAAGTGATGCAGATTCAAGCCAAGGGATCCAGACGAGTGTCTTGGTCGGATGAAGGAAACGGAACATGAAGCAGCCGGGCTGGTGGGCTCTTAAATCCTCATCCAGGGAGGACAGCGATAGACAAGGAGAGGGAGATTTGGGAACCTGGATTTCGGAGGCTGAGGGATGGATGTAAGAGAGGCCTTGCATGAACCTACGTTCAGTGTAATGAAACCTTCCTGAGCTTTCAACTTCATCTAAACTCAAACAGAAAGAGGCAGCACCTAAGAAAAATAAAGCTGTGGAGCCTGAAATAGTAATTCTTCAGGGAAATCTGAAGACCGTGCAATGCTGAATGATTTGACGTTAAAGATTTCTTTTCTTGAGCGTAATTCTCAACTGACCATTTCTCTGCCTATGGCCTTAAAGCAGTAAATTGTTGTCGTGCTTGTTGCCCAGTAGGCAACACATACTGAGTATGTGCCTGGTCTATGTGCCTGGATTTTGGGAGAAATCTCTGTCTCTGTTGGCTCTAGTTGTGTTTTGGAGAGGTCACCGTTATCCAGGTGCGTCGGTGTGGCGTGCGCCGCGTCAAAACCCATGCAAGAGAGCCTGGCAAAGGGGCCTGCTGCCATAGTGCATCCTGGCGTAACTTAGAAACTTCATATTTTTGTAGCTCCAGCTCATTTAACCTCCATTCCTCCCCAAAAGCATTGGTAGGAGTAAGAATATACTCGTGTGCGTGGTGGGATAGGAAGCAACAATTTTGGAAGCTGATCCCAAATTCCTGCGTTGCTCCTTGGGTTTCCACCCCATTTGCTCTGCACTCTTAAACAACTTTTCACTTATTTAAGTGTTTCTATAGAAAAATAGGTGTGCATAATGATATATATTGAAATATTTTTTAGTCTTGTTTTAGTAGCACTGTACCGGGATGTCTGAAGGGAAAATGAGAGCAGAGGCTTCGTGTGACTTTCCAGGAGAGCGGTGGCCACCGGAGCAGTTCCCTGGAGCGAGTGACATCCGCGGGCTGAGGCTGAAGGACACACTCGTGCTCGCTTCCTTTCCATATCCGAGGTGCAGGGCTCCTGTATCCCGCCCGGATAAGCAGGGAGAGGTGAGGGCCCAGCGTGAGCGTCCCGCCGCTCTCCTGAAAAGCTCCAAACAGCATCGATAGCCACCAAACAGCTCCTGATTTTACAGGATGCCAGAGCTTTTCTTGGTTTGTAGCCAGTGTGTAGACACACAGAGGTTAAGCTCAGTTCCCAACGTGCTCCCTGTCTTCCCGGGATGCTCCGCGGGAGCTCACGCTGCCGGAGCTGCTTGTGGCCATCCAGCTTAAGCTCAGCTCTGCACCGGCCTCTGCAGACCTGCCTATAGGCACCTGGGCACAGAAAACTACAGCTAATTCCCTAGGGCAGCATTTCAGGGCCTAAGCCAGCCCCAGCTCTGGAAGATTTTATTTTTGGTCCGCTTTCCAGCCTCAGCCTGATCTTTTAATACAGCTTTTAGCATTTTGCTATGTAAAACATTAGCCTGCTGCTGTGTGCTTGCCTTATTTTAAATTGCAGGGGAAGTAATGCTGGAACTCCAGGTACTTTTTTTCTTTCTCGTCACGGTAGATGTTTTATTCCTTAAATAGGCAGCCAGCTGCATTCTGCTGCGTGTGTCAGAAAGAGGAGGAAAATTGGTTGAAAAACAGGTTAGGTACCCAGAGCTGCAGAGCTCGCTCTCTATTTCAAATGTCATTCCAAAAGCAAGTGTGTAAAAATAGTAAAAGTGCAAACGTGCATTCACCTGGCAGAAAGCTTTGCTGCTTATTTATTCCAGAGAATCAGGGGATCAAGGTTTGATCCTGATGTTATGTGAGAAAAACAGGGAATGGGCTGTTCCTGTCCAAATGACTCAGGGAGCGGTTTGGGAGGAAGGGCTGCGTTTCGGGCTGCCCAGGGGCTGGGTGACTCAGTCCATGTTCCCTCCGTGGCTTTGTGTTTATGGAGGTGGGGGAAAGCTGCCTGGATCTGTGCTTCAGCAGGAGCTGAGGTCCTTTACATTGGCTGCAGAATGAGATAACGGGTGTTTGGTGTGAATTAAAAATGTTCAGGTTGTGGGGTGAGACATCACTGTTATTGCCATAATTCTAGCTTTTCCCTTAGACCACGTGGAGATCAATTGGAGTGGCTTTTTGCAGAACCAGGATTTTCTGTTGTTCGCATGTGTTGGACCCCGTTCCAAGGACTGGCTGGTGGCATCTGAGATGTTAAGAGTAGTTAAGCTTCCTTCTTCAGAAAATCCTGCATGGAAAGAGGCTGATTGTTTATTTAGAGTTCAAATAGGGTGCATAAAGCATACAAGCACTCTAATGTGCTTCTAGCACGTACTTTGGGAAAGATCCTTTGCATTTCCCCCATTAAAATGTGATATAAACAGTGTTTTCCCGTGCTCTCTTTCCTTGTTCCGTCCTCCCTTTGCTGCTTGGGAGGCAGCAGTGGGTCCTGGAGGAGATGACCCGGGGTAAAGGCCAGAAGGCGAGGAGTAGCATTTCAAAGATACTGCGTGTCCGCTTTATTTTCGTATAATTATTTTTTTGGACTACGATAAGCCCCGTGGCAAGCTCGGGCAAAGAGCCCGAGGCGCCGTAAGGAGATAGCCGGGGAAGTGTCGGTTTATGTCGTGCCCTCTGGGCCGTGCGTGGCGCGTGCTGAGAAGTTCCCGGTGACATTTTGCTGTCACCGCCGGGAGAACCGGGGCTTTTCCAGGCCACAGCGTGCAGCCGGGACCTGCGGAGCCACCGTGTTTCCAATGAGCGAGGAGAGGGCACGAGGACCCAAGAGGGCGGCCCAAGGGGTGAGTTTTGCTGGGCTCCGATGGGGACACGTGGCCTTGGATAAACCCAATCGGACCCTGGTGCTCTGCGCTCTCTTAGTGACGTTAGAGCTGAGCCCAGCCCGTCCTCTGGCCACAGATGGTTAGACCTGGGTTATCTTTTGAGCTAGTCCTTCCTCTGAATCACACTGACCTAAAAGTGCACTAGCTCTCGAGGCGCTATTGTTGGTGGCAAACCCTGTTCCTGTGTTTATTATTTCAGCATGTAGAAAAGGATGTTTAATTCTTCAAAACAGCAGGGCAATCGAGCTGTCAAAAAGCAAATATTCATTGTGGACATGCCTTTTTTTTTTTTTTTAGTATATCAGATGAGGTTTGTTACTTATGCATAATTTTGGATCTTTTTAAGGAAAAAGGAGGGACTACCCCCTAGAGCTTCTTCCATGTTGTGCTAAGGAAACAGCAGCATTAGGAGCAACCTGCTGCCTCTTGCACTGAACTCGAACAATATCCTGCCCGTTAGAGCCCCAAGTGATGGATTTATTTAGTATATTTATTTATGTGCCTTGCCAGAAATGAAAGATTCAAGCAGGGAAGCACTGTTGCGTGCCAGGGCTCTGCAAGAATCCTAGCTGTTTCCTCTGCCCCTGCTTTGGTGGTTCCTCTGTGATGTTTCTTGTGCTCTCACGGATGATGGGATCAACCTGCTGCCACCCAGACCGATGACAGGAGGCTGCAGCTCGAAACGAGGGCACTTCAGGCGACAGGTTTTAAAATATTGCTGTAAAGTATCGCTGAAATACCCAGAAAAATCTCATTTTGAGCTTCAAATGGAAGAGTCAGATTTTATTAGCACTTGAGCTTTCCTGCAATAATCATTATTTTTGTAACAAAAAAGTGACGTTTTTCCCTTTAGGTGAAAACTTAGAGAGGAGAATAACTGAGGAACCGTATAAATAGTGGAGGAATTGCTGAATACTCCCAGGTTTTATCATCTGACTTTAAAGAGCATTTAGATGGGCACAGAGAGCATCTAGACGGGCACGAAACAAGCAGAACAAATCGGGTTTCAATGGAACTGGGTAGGGAGAGGTCTACTAAACTACTTCTGCAGCACTTCAGTAGCCTTGCTGGCTCACCCTGGTGCAGTCCGTGCCGGATCAGCGGGATCAGCACGGTTTAGGAGTGTGCATTGGAATTTCTTCATCGGGATTTGCTGATGGAGGGTGTCCCGTTGTGCACATCAGGCTGCACCAACCCTCACTGTTCCCACCTCCGTGCCACGTTCCTCGAAGGACGAGGTATTTAATCAGGCACTTAGGTGGATTTTGCTCCATATGGTGGGAATTCCTCCCTATCCCGGAGGAGGTTGTGCTTGGGGCTGTACTCAGCACTTAAATCCTTGGGAGCCCTTCACTTCAGAGTCTGATGTTTGGAGTGTGAGTTTTGTGCTTGAATATTGGTGCAGGGCCGAGTCTGAAAGTCATGTCCAATGACACGGGCAGTTTCCTGTCCCCTGGCAAACGCACCAGGATAATGGGAGGGGAAAAATACGGGAAAAAGAGATGATCGCGTCTGTTTTAATGGGGAGAAGTTTGATATTTGACCATGAGGATCACTGGCCCCATGGTCTAGGGCAGTACTGGTTTCAGCATTTCTGGAGAAAACCTCCAAACTGGCTGTGTTTGGAGAGGAAGAGGTTTGTTTTCCCGCTCGCATCCCAGCACCTGGATTTGCCGGGATGCTTGTGTCCGAGTTTGTAGGGATCACACCACATGCTGCTCCATCAGCCTCCCAACAAGCTAAATTATTATTATTATTCCTTACCTGGAATAATAATGCCCTTGCCTGGGCATGGCTTTCAGGGAGTTTTTGTCTAGACTAAGGTCAGCTTTGCTCATTGCAGTTGGGTTTAAATTACAGCAATATTTTCCGCAGAGCTTTCCCAGTCCCTGCCTTGCAGGTAGTGGTCAAGCCAGAGCTTCACCTTCAGTTTGAATCCTCCTCTTCCTGCAGCCTCATGCACATTTACGCCAAATTTTGCATTTTCTTTTTGCTTTGATGTTTCGGGGTGGCTGAGTCGCTTCATTCACCCAATACTAACTCTTAACTGCGAGCGAATCTTTCAGCACCCTTAATTTGATGCAGTTTCGTTGCTCTTATTTTTAATTTGTAAGAAAACAGTGGGGAACGTGCTGAACTAAACAAAAAGCTTTACTTGTAGCTGTGTTCTACACTGATCTCCTGCATAGCGCACGCAGGGTAAGTACCACAGTCCTCCCGAGGGGCAGATCCAGCAGAAACCACAAAACACACTCGGGGATTTTTCTTTTTTCTTCTTTTTTTTTTTTTTCCCCCCCTTTTTGCGTCAACATCCTCTACAATAATCCAGCCTCTAAGTCGGTTTCAACTGGGTTATTCGCTGCTAATGTTATGCAAGGTCCCTGATTAGCGGAGGACGGGGCTGGAATTAAAGTAACCCTGGCAACCATTGTAATTAAAAGCAGCTTCCTGGCGAAGGGAGGCGCTGGGTGCCATTCACCCCAGGGCGATTGTGGCTTCCACAGGGCAGGACCTTGTGTCACCCAGGGTGCCCACGCCGCTCTGCATCTCTCCTGAATCCTCAGCCCATCGGTTCTTCTTTTTCCCATCGTTTTTCCCCGGGAAGCACAAAGCTGTGCAGTCCCTGCCCTTGGATTTGACTATGTTTTGGTGATATTTCATCTCCTGAGTGCAGATGCTGCTGGAGCCCAAAGCTGAGTGTGTTTCGAGCCGCTTCCCGAGCCATCGTGACAGTGCAGGTCTGCGTTTACCCTGGTGGAGCCCGGGACACAGGGTAATTATTCCAAATTCTGCCTCTTGTAAAAGAAAAATACACAAGGATGGCACGTGCGGCGCAATAAGGTCATTCTGCTGAGCTTGGGAATTGCTGCTTCACCTCTTTGGAGCACAGGAAAACAGAGGAGCAGCCCAGAGGAATCCTGCTAGAGAAGTCCTTAAAAGTCAACGCTGGCAGAAAAAGTTGCTCATTAGGTGAAATTTGAGGAAAACCTGTTCCTTGTGTGAATTGTGTGTTGTTTTTCAGCACAGAAATAAATGCCCAGAGGTTTCTCTTGGTGCCTTTAACAGTGCTGCTTTAATTGCTGCTCTTTTTCCATATTGACCGATATTTCTCATTGATGGCTCCACAGTTTTGAAGCTTCTCTCACTTGTGGAACGGCTACTGTTTGGCATTGCCCAAAACAGCTGCTTTTTGGGCTCAAATTGTTTCTCAGTCCACACCTGGAGCAGAGAAAGCAGAGAAGAGGAAGGAGGGAAGGAAGAGGATTTTTTCCCTGGATTTTCGCTCTCACTGTTGCGAAACTCCAGCTCTCTGGCTTGAGCAGCTCTGACTTTCTAATTGTCAAACTAAAGCCCAGTTATTTTGGGGGATTCTCTTCCAGTCTGCTGCGACTTGTTGCGTTTAATGCTCCCAAAAGGAGGATTTTCCTGGCCCTGGCCTTGCTGCAAATGCAGGGAGGGACGTGAGGGAACCGGGACATGGTCCCCAAGGAACTCTGTCCCCGGAGGGTGTGAAGCGGGATAATGATAATGAACAGTGATAACGAGCCCTTTATCACCAGGAAATGTTTTACATGCAAACCTCAGGGTGGGTATTCCCTTCGTATCAACTGCAGCTCATTGTGTTTAAATTGAACACAGTCCAAACCCACAGAGCAGTGGGAGTTTTTTAAAAAAAAAAAGAGGAAAAAGGCGATGAAAACAGCAAGGACCAAACCCCAGCTTCAAATTAAGGTCCAAATTCCTGCCTTAAATCCCCCTCACGTGGAGAACTCCACAAGAGCCGTGTGTAACAAGCAGAGCTGCAATGGGGGGTGCTGGGCTCTGTGAAGGGATTCAGGGATCGCACTGGAAGGGAAGAGGAGGGAGCCTGGAATGGGTCCCCGCGGAGCCCTCAGGATGATGATGGTTTTACGCTGGCAGGAATAAGGGCAAAATGGATGGTTTTTGTAGATGGATGTGTCTGTGTTGCTGCTGATGGAGGGAGCAGAACTGTCCATGCAACGGGTTTCTGCAGGGCTGGGCTGCGAGGAAAGCCGCGGTCAAGGCAGAGCAGGCAGTGATTAATGGCAATGTTGGTGTGCCAGGTTCCTTTTTATGATCCCTGAATGAGTCCTGGCTTGGAATTAAACAAAAAGGTACCGGGTTGCATGTGTTGTTAGTGTCTGAGCAGCCCCAAAGCCCTGCGCTGGTGCTGCAGCAGCAGTTGCATGGGAAAACAAGGGTATTTTTCCTTTAGGAGCAGGTCTATCCGCATGGCACGTGCAGGAGCAGGAGTTTTGCATCTATAATGGAGCAAAGAGGGCTGGATGGAGGCAGGAGAGCGCGGGGCGTTAGCGGCGCCGCGGCACGTTGCGACCCGCACGTGCCGACGGGACGCGAGACCTTCGGAAACTCCCCCGTCATCCCCGGGGCAGAAGTTGGAAGCAGAAGTTGCTTCTTGGCCCCAGGAAAAGAAGGAAGCCAAGCAAAATCAGTGTGAGGTGCCTTGCGAAAGGGGTTGCTCCGAGGGTGCCGGCGCGCAGCGCGAGGGGCTGAAGCGTCGGCTCCCGATGGGAAGAAGCTGCCGCAGGAACGTGGGATTCCTGCTTTCCTGCCTTGTTCTCCAGCCTCAAGTGCAGCCTTTTGTTCTGGGATTCAGCCGAGCAGGGAAGCTCTGTGGGAAAAGCTCGTTTGCAAGATATTGCAAATGCTTATTGCTTATTAGATATTGCTTATTGCAAGCTCGTTGCAAGCAATATGCATGGGCCAATATTGCTTATTGCTTGCTTCTTGTAAACAATATCTGTGGGCCAGTATTGCTTATTGCTTGCTTACTGCAAGCAGTAGCTATGGGCCAATATTGCTCCGTGCAGCTGAGGCCAGATGTGCAAACACAGGCCCCGACCCCTGCGTCACGGAGGAAAACGGGAGGGATAAAACCTCCTTCCCCAACCACCACGGTGGGAAGAGAGTTTTGGAAAGAGGCAAGGAAAAGAAGAATCTCCTCCTGATTCCCTGAACTTGGGTATCTTGCGGCCTTGAGGTGCTTGGGCACCTTGGGCTGATCAATTTATCAGTTTTGGCCGTTCCCTTGTAAAAGGGGCCGATAGGAATTGGCTGTGGGAAGCGGGCGCGCGTTTGTCCCGTGCGCTGGCCGCTACCCTGTTTGCCCTTCGGATGTTGGGAGATAACGAAGCAATAATCCCCGTGCTGGGGCAGTCCGTCTGCTTTGTCCCCATGTCCCCACTTTGTGCCGCACGGGACGTTTATGGAGCTTTGCAGGTAGGGCAAACAACTCCAGAAAATGGTCAGGTTGATTCTATACCGGGTGTTCACAGAACCCCCAAGAGGTCAAGTTTGGCAGGAGCCTCCGGGACCACCTGGAGCTCCAGCGGGACCACCTGGAGCGCGTTGCACTGGGCTGCATCCAGCTGAGTTTCCAACATCCCCAGGGAAGGAGCCCCCACAGCAGCCCCCATGGACAACCTGCTCCAGCGCTCGGTTCCTTCGCAGCAAGGAAGCTTCTCCTCGTGTTCAGACCCAACTTTGTGGGTTTCAGGCTGCGCCTGCCGCTTCTTGGCCTCCCATTCCCGTAGCTCCGTGGCTCTGGATCATTGGGAAGCTGCAGTCGGACCCAGCACCGTGTTGTTTTATGGTGGGCGACCAGGGAAGAGCTGGAGCCAGAGCCAGGTTATTCAAACATCTGCAAAAGCAGCTCTTAGCGTAAGTCTCTAACTCCCAAATTCTGAATTTTATTGCTTATAAATGTAATTTCCGTGGCACTTTTGTAGTGGAAGCGGTTCCTTTGCAACAGCTGGGAGGCTCTGAAACGCACCGTGGAGCAGACAGCCTGGCTGAGCTCCCCAAGGAGCTACGATGGCTTGCGTGCTCCTTGGTGGTGCCCACACACTGTCTGCAGGAGGCTTTGGGCTTAGAAAGCCCCTTATTGGGTTACCACAGCTAGGGTGCCTGTTTGCAAGGTCCAAACACCGAGAACTTTGTGCATTGCTCTTTTTCCTTGACGTTTTACTTTTAATATAAAGGAGCTGATGTCCTTGACGTTTCCTCTTTTCCGTGACGTTTTATTTTCAGTGTAAAGGAGCTGAAACGATTTCTGCTTTCTCTGCAGCAAAATGACCCAAAAGAGCCCGTGGGCACCACGAACGTGCCAGGCACTTGCAGGTGACGGTGGAGAGCGCCGGACACGGCCCTTTCCCACGGATGGGGAGCGTCGCGAGGCCCCGTTGCAGGAATTTGCGCAAGGAAGGCTGGAGATCTGCAGGCGCCATCTGGCTGATTCACCAAGGGGGTTTGGGAGGTGGAATTTGGATATTCCTGCTCAAGCGAGGGAAAAAAATATAGGAATTTGCCTTCATTCTAGACATGTACAGAGCTGCTAAGCTTTTGGGGGAAAAAACCCTAAACCCAGACAATTTTCCTCTTATCCTTTAGGGATTCTTAGCTGCTTTTTTTGTGTTGATTGATTTGTTCTTTGTTTTCTGCTGTTTGTTGCT
>JAVCKT010092909.1:0-14263 GCA_032273925.1 Rhynchotus rufescens
GCCACCTGCCAGGCTCTCTCCCAGTTGCAGCCAAAAGCCTGGAGGGCCAAGCAAGTCCTGCAGAACAGCCCTGCTCAGGCCCCTGGCAACCAGAGATGGGACTTTGCAGAGAGAGAGAGAGAGAAAGAATGAGTTCTTGGGGCAGAGACCACACGTGCTATGACCATCCCCAGAAAAGTCTCCTGCTTTCTTTTTTTCAGATGGTGGGCACCAAAGCCCTGGTGGGCTGCAGCCTGGAGGAGCCAATGGACTGGGAGAGTTCAGGTGTCAGCCTCCAGGTCCTGCCTGTGCTGCTGCTGGCTGCACGGGGAGAGCTGAGGCTGGGCCTCTGGGCACTGCTCTGTGCTGCCTTTGGGGAGCAGCCACACGCGAGCCTGGGGAGCCCCCAAGCTGCTCCTCATCCCTGCTAATGTCTCCTTTTCCCTTGCAGGCCAAGGTGTCATTCACACTGGCTGCTGCAAGAAAGGGCCGGTCCTTCAGAGCTCTGAAATATTAACTGTCACTTCTGCTACCTAGTTGTTTGTACAGAATGTTGTTGTTCATATTGTTATTGTTGCTGTTGTTTTTATTGTACTTGTTCTTGTAATTGTATTGTATTGCTTTTATTGTAATTGCTTTTATTGTTGATGTTGTCATTGTTATTGTCACTGTTATTGCTGTTTTTTAAAATATATATTCTTGTATAAGTGTTAAGTGTTGTTGTTAAGTGTTGTGTATTGTTTCTAAATGAACTCATTTAGTTCACAAAAATCCTCCCCACCTGCAGGTACATGTGTACATCCCCAGGATTTCTGACACCGGGTGCAGATGAGGGTCAGCAGAATGGTCCCTCAAGGACTTCCCTTGACATGTGGCCCTGGGGATGTCCAGTGGGGAAGAAGCTCCAGCCCCACTGTGGGGAAGCTCTCAAGCTCTCAGGGTGTGCAAGGAACAAAGGGCCTTGAGATGCAGGGCCGATTTCCCTGAGCCCCTGGGGAACACAGGACCCTGCAGGGCAGGAACATGCTCTGGGACCATGTCACAGGGGGGCACTTTCCCCAGAGGCAACTGATGCAGAAATGGGCTGCTGCCAGGAATGGCCCCGTGCTGGGCACCACGATGGAGGCTGCTCTGTCCTTCCACAGCCCTAGGAGACGGAGCCCAGGCACCAAGGCAGAGCCTTGCGCTCTTGTGACTTTACAGCTTATCACTTCAGGCATCATCAGCTCCTCCAGCATGGAAGTCCTTATGCCTAGTCAACAAAGCAGAGGAGACAGAGGCTCAGGTACAACAGCTTGCCTTGAATGGGCTTGAATGGAGCACCTGCTCAGCATGGTATCTCAGTTAAAAGACAAGGTTGAAAAACTAAGGAGCATCTGTAGGTCAGAGAGGGAGAAACAGCGACAGGCACCAGGAAGTGCCCAGCAACAGGTTTCTACAAGTTCCAACCCCCAGCCAAGACAAAAAGAAAGAAAACAGCAGAGGAATGTATGGATAAAATTCCTTGAGGTGTCAGGAAGAAAACCTCTTCCCATCTTACCCTACCAGGTACCCCTGGCCAACAGGTACGAGGACCTGAAGGAGGTAGGGCAGTCTGTGGAGGGTGCGAGAGTGGGTCCCTCCCCTCGAAAAAAGGTGCCACGGTCAGAAAGGCCAACTGCGCACATTGTCACCATGGGCAGGAGGGAGAAAAGGCAGGTTATGGTTATGGGAGATTCCCTGGTTCAGGGAACACAGGATCCGATAACTAGACCTGACCCTACCTTAAGAGAGGTCTGTTACCTTCCTGGGGCCCGGATTAGGGATGTCACCAGGCAGCTTCCCAGCCTGCTTCGACCCACAGATTATTATCCTTTGATAGTCCTACATGTGGGAGGAGAGGAAGCAGTGATGCATAGACTGAGGGCAATCCAAAGGGACTTCAGAGAATTGGGGATCAAGAACTCAGGTGTGCAGGTCGTTTTCTGTTCTTTTCTTCCCAGCACTGCCAGCAATATAGAAAGAAATAGCAAGGTACAGTCCATTAACATGTGGCTCCGCGGCTGGTATCATCGCCATAACTTTGGTTTCTTTGGTAACAGGAAGCCTTACATGGCACCAGGCATGATGGCACCCAGTGGGGTCCATCTTTTTCAAAGAGGGAAGAGAGTACTGGGTCAGGAGCTAGCAGGGCTCATTGAGAGGGCTTTAAACTAGAGTTGAGGTGGGAGGAGGGTATCGGTTGGGCGGCAGACGAGATGGTAGCAGATGACCCATTATGTCACCCACAGCAATCTAGTGCCACGGCCTGTGAAGGGCACTCTGGGACTGAAGAGGTCAAAGGGCAAAATACAAGGACTTCTGTAGGCCCCCACAAGTCAGTTTGCAGCTGTCCTGACAAGAAGGAGAGGCATTTTGGGAGCCCCCCTCAAATGCCTCTATGCAAACGCACGTAGCATGGGGAATAAATAAGAGGAACTGGAGATGCATGTGTGGTTGTAGGGCCATGTTCTCATTGCAGTACTAAGACGTGGTGGGACATGACTGGAATGTGGCCATGGAGGGCTTTAGGCTTTTCAGGAAGGGCAGACCAGGAAGGCGAGGTGGCAAAGTTGCTCTTTACGTGAGAGAGCAACTGGAATGTATAGAGCTCAGCATAGGAGAGGATGGAGTGTGGGCTCTGAGCCTGTGGGTGAGGATTAAAGGGCAGGAGTAGTGACGCTGTAGTGGGAGTTTACTACAGGCCTCCTGACCAGGATGAGGAAGTGGATGAGGCCTTCCACAAGCAGCTGCAAGAAGCCTCCCAATCACAGGCCCTGGTCCTCCTGGGGGACTTTAACTACCCTGATACTTGCTGGGATAACCACACAGCCAGGAACAGACAGTCCAGGAGGTTTCTGCAGAACATTGCAGATAACTTCTTGATGTAGGTGGCTGATGAGCCAACAAGGGGAGGGGCATTGCTAGACCTGATACTAACAAACAGAGACGATCTAGTGGGAAATGTGAGGGTTGGGGGCAGTCCTGGCTGCAGTGAGCCCAAGATGTTGGAATTCACGATCCTGCATGGAGGAAGCTGGCAGAGAAGTAGGATTGCAAGCCCGGACATCAAGAGAGCCAACTTTGACCTCTTCAGGGAGCTCCTTGGAGCAGTCCCCTGGGTCAGGGTCCTAGAAGGAAAGGGGGTCCAGGAAAGCTGACTAATATCAAGCACTACTTTCTCCAAGCTCAGTATCAGTGTATTCCCACAAGAAACAAGTTGAGTAAGGGGGGCAGGAGACCTGTATGGACAAGGAGCAAGGAGCTGAGAGGCAACTTAATGAGAAGAGGATAGAGCATGTGAAAGAAGGGCCAGGCCACATGGGAAGAATATAGGCATATTGTCAGAGAATGCAGATGCGAAATGAAGAAGGCCAAGGCCCGTGTGGAATTAGGGTTAGCAAGGGATGTCAGGGACAACAGGAAGGGCTTCTATAAATATGTTGGCAGCAAGAGGAAGACTAGGGAAAACGCTAGTGCCCTGCTGAATGGAGAGGGGGTCCTGGTGACGGAGGATGCCGAGAAGGTAGAGTTACTAAATGCCTTCTTTGCCTCTGTCTTTACTGCTAAGGCCACTTAGCCTTAACCTGGAAGTTACACTGCAGAAACACTGGAAATTCAGGGTTTGTTTTTTTTGTATAGTGAAAGAGGGTACATTTTGCAATGCTGAGGACAGTGCCTATAACCACAGTGAAAGAAGTGCTCTTCAAGACAGGTGGATTAACAAGGTGGTGCTCATTTAATGACTTGAAAGTACTGATTGTTCAGTGCTCACTCTGCTTACTCTCTGATCTGAGATCAGAGATCTGAGTCTGGAAGCAGATTTTCCCCATTCCCAGGTAATTTGGGGTGCTACAAATTTCTCTGGAGCATCTGAGCATAACAAGTAATAGCAGAAGAGTTAATGAGTCTCCAAACCCAGTTCCTTAAGAAAAGTTGTGCTCAGACATTGGTGAACTTCACTAGTGCGCCTCCTTTCAGCAAAACCCATGCAGCAGTGCCATGAACTCCCAACAGGACAGAGAGCCTTGGGCAGAGTGTGCAGCCCTGTAGACTATGTGGTATTTTGCTCTTTGAGATGCAAAACTCGCTGCTTTGTTTCTGTTGATGCCAGCATCATCTCAGGTGCCTCAGGAGCAGGTCTAAGATCTGCTTGCACATCAAAAAAGGGAGGGATATTGGCAAGGAGGAGCAGTTTTCCCATTTGAAGGAGGCCTTCTGCAAAGGGCAACAGGATTAAAACAACTCTCCATTTTCCTTTCTGCAGGCTACTCTCCAGTGTATTTGTCTACTCCCTGCCTAGGCATCTGGCAGGCAATTTTCACCACAGACGCACTAATGAGCACATAGCTGCTAGCACAACACAAACTCACTGGCACTTCCTGAGGAACAACTGCCTCTGGAAAAATGAGGGAGAATGGCATGCCTCAGCCTTCCTTGCAGAGAAGCGAGGACGGCACAAGCCAGGATACCACTGCTTGCTCCAGCTATCAAGGGGAAGGATATAAAACACATGGTCCAATGCCCAAAGCTCTTTTAGTGCTACCCTGCTGCCCAATGAGACATTGGCTGGGTGCTATGAGGCTTCTGTGAGCACTCATCTTTGCAGGGAAATGCAACCCTTGAAACACCAAGCCCTTCCATGTAGGCCAGCGAACATTGTTCTGGTGGAACCAGCATGATGGCAAGAAAGATGGGCAATGCATGGCCAGGAAGTACATGGAGCCCAGAAGCTTGGCAGAACCCTGTTGCAACCAGAGCTGCCTCCTACCTCTGCTCCCTAGATGTGTCTGAGGAAGAGGATAACAGCCTCCAAATGAGGAGTCTTTGGGTTCTCTTATTAATCTTGAACAGGAGTGTCAAATTCATTGCATGGTTGTATTTCATCGGAGAGGAAGGAGGTTGCAAACTAAGTTTCCTACCCCATTAAGCATCAGCTCTGGCCAAGCCAGCAGCAGCTCCCTGCTGTTGCCTCATGCAGAGCAGCAGCCCCAGGACAACAGCCTGCATTACATCTCCTTGGACAGAGCTACCCTGGAGTGTCAGGGCCTGCCCATTGTCTGTACCAGGAACGTAGTCGCTCTGTGGGAGCCATAGGCCACAATCTCCCATGCCACTGCTCGCAGGACCAGCACATAGATGGAAGCACCAGGAGAACTGCAGAGCAAGGCAAGGAATCCATTTTGGCTGATGAGTGCAAAGCACCTCGCATGAAATCACTGTGACACACATTGACTTCAATAACTGTGATGCTTTTTTTCTCCTCTCTTTCTAACAGAGTTCTGCTGAAACACAATGCCCGACTCTTGCCATTAGCCATGGCAGCAAAGACAGCAGCCCAGGTGAATGCTGCTCAGACCACTTTGGCACTGCGTCAGCATTATCTTTCCTGACAGGGGAGGGGAAAAGAAATCAGTAGGCATATTGGAAAGGAGAATGAGTGATAAGCAAATCCTGATCACCTAGATGTGAAGTTTGCTTCCGATTTCTTCTTTCTCAATCTGGAAGGATTAGCAGTTGCCAGATAAGAGAAGTGCCAAGGCACTTCCAGTTGCCTTGCTCAGCATGGCCTCAATTTATCTTCCAGTCAAGCTGATTTCCAGAAGTCTGGACAGCTCTCTGTGGCACTCTCTGAAGAACAAAGGAGCTGGAGGAGGGTCTGAAAAGAAACTGCTTGAGAAGCTTTTCTTGCACAAAGAATGGCCTTCCATCACCAGTGTCTCTGGGCCCTGACATCCATGTCCCTGTTTCACCTGGGAGCGCTGCCAGCAGCTTGATATTTATACAACTCTTCAAAGTGTGCCAGGCTTTTGCAGAGCAAAAAGAAAGGCCCAGTACACCCCCTCCCCTGGGTGCTGCCAACTCACAACATGACACAGTCCAGGCAAGAGGTGAGGGAGTGTGCTGGGGGCCGTGGCACTGAGCCGGCACTGCCAGGCCTGGCCACTTGGGATGCGGACGTCCAGGGTGGCTGGATCCCCTGGAGGCTGCAGATGGGGTGATGAAATGAAATATAACTCTGAATGCTGAGAACACATTGGTTCAGCTCTAAAAAAAATGCTCAGTTTTGTTCTCCTGATTGACAAAGGACTCCTCTTTCCCAGGGATATTGCCCTTGGTTCTCTGAACTCATATCAGGCTTTCTGGCCTGGCTCTTCTGTGGTGAGGAGGAGGAACATGTTGGTTTCGGGTGCAAGTATCAGCAGGAGCCGTGAGCACAGTGAGGCTGCGATGGCCCATGTAAACTGGCAGCACAACCACCTGCCTACCCTGCAGCCACCGATCTTATCCCTGGCCACAGATGGTTGTGGCTTTGTCCATGCTTGTAGCCCTCTATCCTTTGGTTTCTCCAGCTGCAGAATGGGAATAATGTTTAGGTGAGGATGTTTTGATGACACCAAAGCACAGCCAAGAATTCTTTCAGTTGCAGAGCTATCCAAATGCCTCCTAATGAGATTAAGGGCTAGTCTGAGCATTCAGCTCCCCTGAAGTCACTTTCAGGCTCTCTCTCTTCCTTCTCAGAACTAAAGGCCATCAGCAATAGAGTTTTTCTATGTGGGATAGTATAGGTTTAGACTTTCCTTTTGTCTTGTAAGTATAATATCACGCATCCTTTATAAGATCCTTTGGTATTAAGAAGCACAGCTGACTCATTCAGACTAGCCTGAGCATCATGTGAAAAGCTGGCTTTCCCATGCTTCTCTGTGACCCCCTTGCAAAGGTTTCCAAGTACTTCTGTGATCTCACTGACCTGGATCTTGGCTCCAAATGAAGGCAGGAGTTATTCAAATCCTTTAGTCACCTAAATACCTTTGAAAATTTGGTTCCCCTGAGCCTGGCTTTAAGATGATCACCCTGCTGGGTGCCAGCACAGATCCTGTATCCCTAAACTGCGTTTTAAAAATGTGGGCAAAAAACCTCATGCTCAGAGTCCTCCACAGAGAGGCAGCAGTGACCCAGTGACTGACAGCAGGGGTCAGGCCCTTTGCAAAGGAAACTGCCAGTTCATCACCACTGGTCATGCTTGCCATGTGGTGGCAGGACAGAGATGAATCATTGCAAGACAGGAAACAGTGTCAGAGCAGCTGCCTTTAGTGCATGTGCTGCCAAGAGCCATCACACCAACCCCACAGCAAATTTCAGCTTAGCTACCTTCATCTCTCCCCAAGACAGATAAATCATGGTGTTCACACACTGAACATGCTCTGTACTGGCCTTGTGTTGGGTAAATTCACTGTGCTGCACTAGCTAGCACTAAGAAGGGGCTGCCTTATGTCTACTTTTTTAGTTAAGGGGAAATACTTCTGTGTTCCAGCCAAAACCAGAAATTTAACACAGAATGACATTTTCTTTCAGTCAAAAAGCCAAGAAATGCTTTGAAGGAAAAAAAATAAAGGCTATTCCCTACCCTTGCCTTTAAGCCCTCTACAAATCCAGATCCATAAAGATTTGAAGACTCTTAGCTGTAGTGCAGAGGTGTAGGATGGAGCACTTTAAGGTGCTCTGGATGCTAAGTGCCCTTAGGGTGAGAGGAAACATTACTAGACAGAGAAGGGGAAGTTTTGAAGGCAGAAGGGAGAGAAAAATCAGAGCCAGGACCTGGGCAAAGGGGTGCTCAGTGAGAACTCCAGCCTGACTGCTGCTTGAATAGCACTGAGACACAAACGCTATTTTCCTCTTTCTTCTCTCTTTTCACTTAAGCCTGCCAGCTCTCAGCAGCCTGCTTCCAAATGAAGCTACAGTACTGTGCCAGGCGCTTCCCCTGCCCTCCTGGGCATGAGTGAGGGAGAGGCAAAGGGCAAACAGATGGAGAGAAGGACACGGTTGCAAGGGACAGACAGCGGTAGGCATCACTGCCAAACTCTGGGCAGCTCCACGGGTGAGGTTTTATGCCAGTGGTTTTAGCTAACTTGCCTTCCCAAAGCCAAGCAAGGCTGGTACTTCTCTACCACTGTAGGACATGGTGCAGGACAGTGCAGTTGCTGCCCTGCAGGGAGGAAAGTGCTGCCTTGAGTATCTCCAATGCAAAGGATACTCCATTTCGGCAAAGTACCAAACATGGGACTCAATAGCTGCCCAGAAACACAGATAGCAGCAATGCAAGCAGAGAATTGAAAGAAGGGTATATCTAATGAAGCCACAGCGCAAGCCAAAGGCTACATGGCTGTGCACAGAATCCCGACTTGGACCTCATAAAGCATTAAAAAAATACCAAGGAAATGGATATTTTCCTAGGGAAAAATCCAGCCAATTATTTTTCTCTGCTGTTTAATTAGTTCTGCAACAGTCTCCTTTCTGCTTGACCTTGAATTGCTGTCTTGTTTTCTGTGCCTTGATTTCCCTCCAAAGAAAATGGAGGGAATGCCTAATTCCTTGAGGCTCTACAAGGATTACACCTCTGCTCTCTCTTTGTCCACATCCTCTTCCAATGGGGAATGCTACAAGGACCTCCATGACCTCTACATGTGAAAAATAACATCCTGTCCTGGTCTGTGGTCCTGCCTGGTCCTAGTCAAAAAATACTGATGGATGCGCACCAGTGTGCTGAAGGTGCAAGCATGCCTGAAAAAAAAAAAAAAAGAAAAAGAAAAAACAATAGAGTAAAGCAGCAATCACTGCTGGTAAACACAGATGTTCAGAGACCATCACCATGAGTGACTAGGCCTTCAGAGGGCCATGCTACCTGCTGAGGGCTGAGAAGAGAGGGCAGATAGGCAAGAAATCAATAGAATGTAATTTTAAAAGCAAGTCTCAGTAGGAGAAGCAGCCTGGAAAAGCAGTTGCAGATTGCCTATCTAATAAGAGTTTCCTTTCACTGTGATCCATCACATTCCTGCAATATCTGCAGCAGCACTAGCTTGCACAGATGTGCAAATGGATGTTGCATGCTTATTTGGCTTTTCCTCTGCTTGTCTGAAATCAAGAAAGCATGTCAAGCTTTTTTGCATACTGAAAAGAGGCTATATTGGATGGGACAGTTATTCACAGCTGATTAGAACCCTGTAGACTTACAGGGGAATGAATGCCCAGCAACCACTTCTTCTAGGTAGGAGGCTGTGTCTCCTTGTCCAGGCAAGATAATGCTGAATTTCTCCTATAAAGCAAGGTGAATTCATTCAGAGTTAGAAACTTGAAACACTTTTTTTTTACATTGCTTGTCTTTCATGTAAAAGGTATTGCACACAGCACTGTGGGAAGCAAAGCTGTGACATCTGCTTCTCGATCAAAGTGACCCTTTTTCTGCACTGGATGCTGTAGCTGAGGAGCTCCAAGCATTTTGGATGCCCCTTAGGGTCCACAGAGGGACAGTCAGCTGTCCCGAAAGAAGAACATGCCCTTTTGCAGCACAGATCCTCTTCCCTTTCTTTGTGCTGGGCTCTTCTTTAGGTGAGCAAGGACTGAGATATTAAAACATCATGCTTCATATAATTTCATAGGTCTCATATGGAAGGAGAACTACTCTATTGCCCTGGAGGATGGAAAGTAGCTAAAGAAATGCTGTGTTTAGTGAAGGCAACAAGGAATGAGCCATATCTCTCTAATGGCTTTCACAGATTCTCCACGCAGCACTGTGAGCATCCATGGTGCTTGGGCTTCTCTTTGATATGATAATCTCACCACCTAGGAGAGACACAAACATAGAGTCAAAAGGGGCTGAGGAAAACCAGATGGGCACAGGAAACATCACAAAAATAAGCATCATACTTCATATCTCCTCCTTAAGGGAAGAGAAGCAGCAGTGACTAATGGACAAAGCATGGGTTTGCTTATCTGGAGACTGGTTGATTTTACCCAACAACCAGCTGACGTGCTGTGGGATCCGGGGTCGAGTTACTTCAGCTCTCTAAGCTTTTGGCTCTCCATTTGCCACCTTTGAAAGTGACAAAGTCCCCTCTTTGTGGAGGGGACTTTATGCATATCTACCCGTGTGCTGTTGAGAGCAATTGCAGAGAGTCCTCTTGGCTACTTTTGTTGGAATAACCAAAGGAAGCACAACATGTTATCAACTGTGGCAATGATCTTATGTCACCCTCAAAGAATACACAAAGCAATATGCAATCTTGTGCGCTGGGGTCACTTCATCAGCCCTTGGAATGTGGCAATTGCCTTAAATATAGGTAGAAGCCACACATAACTCCACAGAGAGAAGCTTGGGAGTTTTGTACTAAAAGCTGGAGGTGAGAGGGAAACGGGATCCCCATTTCCCAGGAAATTCTGGCATTCTGAAATTTCTTTTAGTGCCAACGTGTAGCAAATTGTTGCATCTATATTTTCCTGCCAAAAATCATTTTGGAAATACTATATTTCAACAAAGTTGGAACATTTCATTCTGATACTTTACAATGTTGCAGTATTAAACAATTTACAATATAAAATACACTTTTGGAATTAAAAGATACTTTAAGATAAACGTTTTTGAAGAACTTTGTCAAAACTAGCAGTCACTGACATCAACAGTTCATACGGAAAGCTTGATTTTAGCAAACATCTTATAGACACTTGTCCTAGTGGAAAAATTTCATCTGGCTTTTGGATGATAGAAGTCAACTCAAGTCGCCAGATAGCTCTTCAGGGAATCTCCTGGTCCCTGAGCAGGGTCTTAAGTGAGATGAGATCTGCATTTTTTTTTATGATAGCTGTAGCATGTGTATGTGGGTAAGCAAAGGTCATTAAAACTGCAGACAGGGCCAGCCTGAGGTGCAACTGAGCTGGAGTCCATCTCCACCAGTGCTCAACAGGGGATGATGGGCAGGACAACCTGTAGTAAAAAGGCACCAGCCAAATGATCCTTCCTTTGACTGTAGGGACATGTCATCAATCAGCAGATGACTACTTCACATCGCTTCTTCTCTGACCATTTGGTGAGCTTCTCTGCTACCGAAGGTCTTCACAGAAACAGCTGTTTTGCTCTCTGCAGAGCACCTGGCACATGAGAGCTCTTTCAGTCTTTCTGCAATGCAACACATGAAAAACATCTATAAGAAAAGTCTCAATTTAAATGTTCATGAAAGTAGAAAAGACAGAGAGGTGAATGGGGGTAGAGGCCCAGCAAACTCAACAGCAAACAGCGTGACAGCACAGCTGTGGGAGGCAAGGTGCTAGGCACAGCGACAGAAAGAATGAATGACTGCACATATTTGGAGGCTATCAGCATGCACATATAATAAAAGCCAATTAGAGGCATATGACAGATTGTAAACCTCTTGTGTGTTGTTTTAAAAAAGCATATTTTCAGCTTGTCTTTCTTTAGAGAGCTTCTCAATAACACAGTTTTACTCTGGCTGAGAAATTACGGGCATCCCGCCCACACCACACGAAGCCTGACATTTCCAATCACATCATCTTTCCTTTTATCTTTAACAAGGAAAAAAAAAGAAGAAAATGAAAATGAAAAAAAAGACACCTCAACATGAATTATCATTTTTAAGTGGAGCCAGATGTGGGTCCATGCACTGCTTGTGGAGCTGATCAAGTGGTACTATATCTTATAAGCAGCATACCTCCATTACTATTGCAACTAGCTATGAACAAGTTGAGTGATTGCCTAACATTAGCTTGCAAAGTTAATGATAAGTTCAGCACATTAGCAGCTACTGAAAGGGATATTTGTATTGCATCTTCATGAAAGTAATGAAATAGGTCTGGTCTTTCATATGATCCAAATAGAGGCTGGTTGAAACAGAAACGCTTTTTTTCTTACAATATCAGGATGCAGCCACGATAGGCATGCTCTGAGCAGCCCAGGCTGCTGAAGGGTGTGCACACATGGAGAGGAAGGCACCCAACTTTGTGGTAGCAGGTGGGCCACAGTCAGGGGCAGCGATAGCAAACGGGCAGGGCACTGTCTGCTGCCTGAGAGCTGGGAGACGAGGTGTCACCCTGGGAGGATTTCCCTCTCTCCTCGTACCTGTACTGGAGGGGTGGTTGCAAGCAAGATTGTTCAAGTGCATTTAGTAGAACTGCTCTTGAATGTGTGAAAAACTGCTTTGTTTTCCTGGCATACTGAAATATAGGATGGTGGACATACCCTCCGCAGTGCAAAAGAGACCCGTGGTGGGATATTCTGCCTCCTACTCACAAATATGTGAGAAAATAGGTGTTTGTGCTTGAAATGTTTCCCAGTCCTTTTTTTTCCTGGATGAAATTCTGAAATCTCTTTCATACAGTGTGTTGAGCAAACAACCACACTTGGCCTGAGAGCTGTCTGTCTCAGCACAGCCCACATAACTGCTATGTCTGTGAGGAAAGATGCTCAGCATCCTGTGAAAGTGTTGCACTGCAAGACAAGGCAGCAGCGTGGGACCTCTCATCCTCTCATTCCAGTCTGCTATGCTAGAAACCACAAAAACACAGAGAAGGGCATCAGTGCAAAGTGCACAGGCTCTCATGGACAGCATTCCTTGATTTTAGCAGAGATTGGATTGGGTCCTCAAGCATTTTGGAAGGCAGTTGGCCTAAGAATGGTGTGACAACTGGTGTTAAGGACCCACGTAGGTTTGCAAACACCTTGGTAAGATGAGCTCCTCAAGTATATTTGCACCTTTTGCCCCTGAGTGCTGGTAGGAACTTGTTAGATGCAGGACTGAGGGGAGAAGTTTGTAGGCAGCTCCCATGTTGAATGATTCACCACAAGCGGTACCCACTGCTTCAGCAACCAGAGGAACATTAGTACATCAGGCGGTCTACCAAAATGGACAAAAATCCAGAGAAAAGCTCTAGAAAACATGGGGACTCTCACGAAGGGGGACCAAGCACCAGAAGCTTCTTAATCTTGTATTGCTCTGCTTTGTGGCTTTCATTTGCAGAACAGGATGCAGGATCCAGAAGGACAAGGTAGGTGGACCAGCTTCCTTGGCCTAGGCAGAACAAACCTCTATTACTCCAGTTTCAGTCAGACTTGCTCTGTGTGCTTTGAAGGTGAAATGTAGCCTGCAGTCAAACACTCAGGTAAGAGGACTGGCCTTCTAAAACACAAAGAAGCAGAACATCTCTGTGGCTCCTTGCAGACACATACACAAAAACATGGCATGAGTAGGACTTAAAGCATGAAAACAGAAAAAAAAAATAAAAGGAGAAAAGGAGTCTGAAATTGTATTTCTTATTTCTATTTCATGATATTTCAATTACACTTTATTCCATTTCTTAAGGTCTGACTCAGGATTTCAGAAGGTTTAATGCTGGCACTACTGGTGAAGAAATATGCCAAGAAGATAAATTTAGTTAGCAAAGAGCCTGATTCAAATGGCTATGATTTTGTTTTTAGATAGTACAAAAAAAATTTAAAAACTAGACTGACATCTTTGTTGGATAATGCATCTGGGATAACATCTTCCTCTGCAAGGAGAGGTCTGGCACACAGCCCTAGCCCTGCTTACACCCTGCTGGAGTACTATTTAGTGGGATTCGGGGGATTACAGATGGATGTGGGCTTTGCCCTGGCTCCTTGAGCACGAAAAGATGTCATTCTCCAGGAGAGCTGCTCTACCAGTGAATCTTTGTGTTATTATATGCCCAAATAATTTCATCTGAAAGTATCTGCCATTCATAACATTGGATCTAATACTGCATCCATTATCTGACAAACCTTAAAAAAAGAAAAAAAAATACAGAGGGCAACAGGATAGTTTGTCACTGAAGCATACCTGCCTGGCCTGGGCTATGACTCTGCTCATTCTCCAGCAAGAGTGACTCTCAACACCCTGCCCTTGTGCTATACCAGAGTTTGCCAGCTGCTAAAAGTCAGGGAAGAAGATGTTGCTGTGAGTGTCTGGACTGCTCCTCTACTCACCTTGACAGCTGCCTTGCATTAAAGTTCCCTTGAAAAGATTTTTAATATTTCATTATCTTGCATCTCCCAGCATAATTTGCAGCCCCCAAAGTGCCCAACTTATCATGCAGCCTGCAGTAAACAAATCAATATATGCATGTCATATTTTTTTAACCTAGCAACTCTGGCAGTGCTCCTTAAGAGGAAATATTCAACCAAACCCAGTATTCAGATAGGAAGGTTCAAATTAGCAGGAGAGTCATATTGATGCTGGCAGGTGCTCCCATCATCCAGCTACACTGTGAGAAAGCACAACTGGCCCTTGCAGTCTGCAACGACAGAGACACTGTGAGAGGCAGCGTCAAGCAGGCACGTGAGGGCCAGATTCTGAGCATGCTCCAAGTCTGGTCATGGACATGAGTGCCAGGTGGCCTCTCGCAACACTAAAAAGCATAAGCAACCCATTGCATGTTCCTTTTTTTTTTTTTTTTTTTTTCT
>JAVCKT010092969.1:0-14260 GCA_032273925.1 Rhynchotus rufescens
TTCTTGGCCACCAGGGCACACTGCTGCCTCATGGTCAACTTGTCATCCACCATGACACCCAGGTCCCTCTCTGCGGGACTGCTCTCCAGCAGGTCAACCCCTAATCTGTACTGGTGTCCAGGGTTATTCCTCCCCAAGTGCAAGACCCTGAACTTGCCCTTGTTGCAGTTCATGAGGTTAGGTTAGGTCATGATGTCCATATAATTTCAATTACTTCTTCTGGGGAAAACACTGTAGCTTTGAGCTCTAGTTTTACTTTGCAATGGAAATATGTGATTGGCTGTTGATTGCTGAAATTGTGTATTGCTTATCAAATATGAATTTTTAAACCAGGATATACTGTGCTCAATGTTTTGCTTGGCTGCGTGATATGCTGGTGAAGTTAAATACATTTTCTTCTTCTTATAAGGATTTATTGAGTTTGAAACTCAGTAATCGATCTCAAATTAGGATGCATTCTAGAATGCTGAAGGGACTGGCCAATGTCATGGTGAGAGGCCTCATGATTACTTTTAAAGATCAAAGCAATTGAGGGAGGTTGTTATGGACTGGAAGAGAGGAACTGACACTCCTATAATTCAGATATTGCAAATAACGTTATTTGTATTACCATTTGCCTCTCACACCATCCTTAGAATCAGCAATGTTTAAAAAAAAAAAAAAAAGTATAGATACACATAGAAATCAAAAGGAGAATATTAAGAAGGAATGACATGTACCCTTTGAAGGAATGTTAGTCATATAAAAGGAAGAAAGGTTGATGTGTAATTTCGTGCCCAGTAAAATCTCATTCTTGTGCAGCATGCTATACTTCTATGCCCCCAAAATTATGTATCCACAAGTTGGGAACTAGAAAAAAGCAAACATGCTGGCATACTCAGTTCCTTTTGGACTATAATGCTTTCGATCTCAAAAAAAAAAAAAAAAAAAAGGAACTAAAGGAACTGAAGGAAATTATTTGATGTGAATAACATGGATAACAAAGCAAACCTAAATGTGTGATGTGCATCATTGCAGCATATAATATTCCCAACCAAATCGTGCTTTCATCCTGTGATGGACAGCCCCATATGCATGGTGTTGATGCCCTCCACACAGATCTCTGCAGGGTAGAAGAAACCAACAAGAATTCAAGTCTTACAGAGGTAAGATGTACTCTGGCTGATCCATTAGTATAAATGGTCCATAATTATCAGGCTAATAGTAAAATGTTGCCATGTCCCAAGTTTGTTTAGCCACAAAAAAGTACACATATTAAAGGGGCTTAAGGCACAAACCAGAATAAGACTGTACTAAAATTCTATTAGTAGAGTATATAGGCAATGCTCTTATACATGTAGTAAACTGAATTATAATTACCCACAAAATTGTAGGTCCAATGTATATGAACACACACATACATTACATATGTACACAGCTATACATAATTATAGGCAAAAAGTGTATGTGTAGGTATGTGTTTAAAAGAACGGACTTTTTTTTCTTAACCTAAACCTTTGTTGTTGCTGTTTTTGTTGTTGCTGTTTTTGTTGTCTCCAAATATTCAAATTCACATACTGGAAAAAATAAAAATAAAGAAATAAAATGAAGTCAAACAGGTTAGTCAATTTTTAGTATTATTGCCCAAAAGAGTAACTGTTATCTTCCCAACAGCAAACCTAATGTCAGGCATTTGTTTTTGAAATTTACAAAGTGATATCATAAAACACGGTCTCACTTCACCATATTTTATGAAAGTCCAGGCTTGAGCCAGAAAGGTTTTGCCATCTGGCATTCTAGCACTCTGAAAGTAAATTTGACTGTTTGAGTATGTCAGGATTAACGGAGATCAATACAAAATGACTCTGCTCTATATTAATTTTACTAGCATCTAAAATGTTCACTTTACAACAAAGAATATTTGGAACACAGTAGCAGTGTGTAGACCTTGACTGCAGGTGATAATACTATAAAACACTGCAAAGGATGCAGTTTAGTTCCTGAACCAGATTATCATATTTATTCAGCAATGGGAGATCTGGCACAGGAACTAGATTTTACAGGTTAATTGAATGCAAAAAGTAATGTAGTCCACTGTGGAGGTGGGTGAGAAGATTAAAATCTGGAAAATATTTTTCATTTAAATGGAAGTTGAGAAATCTATCTATCTATCTATCTATCTATCTATCTATCTATCTATCTATTTATTGCATGTGTAGTTTGATAGGAAAAAGAAGCAAAAGTACATCTTTAGAACCACTCCAATCAGTAGGCCACCTAATAAAGCTGCTACATAGCATTCATGCTACATTGTTTCAAGTAACGACTATCATTTTGTTTTCTCCACAATTATTTTCTTAGGATTATTTTCAACTCTTCTGCCTGTTACTTTCTATAACAGAAACTATTCTTTTGGGGTAATAATTTTAACAAAACTACTTATTTGCTTTTCCAGCCACATTATGTGCAGGACTATAGACCACATCTAAAAGATTTCCATTTCCTTCCCATCAATAACATTACTTTCCTATGATCCATGTCCAAGAATTGTTATGCAGAAAATACAACTTTCCATCAACTTCTGTATTTTGAATTTTTTTTTCTCCATGAAAGAATATGACCAATAAGGACAAGCAGTCCTTACGTAAAATTATCACTTTATTAGTGAGTTCATGAAATAATTGCCTCACTCATTTTGTAAAACAGGTAAAATATCAGTCATTTATTGGGAAGATTGACATTACAAGCATTCCATTTCACTATCTGATTTTTCCACTTGGTCATTACAAGAAATGTCAGAATATTTCTGTCATTCTATTAAATGACTGCTAATACCGCTGTAGCTCTGCTGTGTAACCTGACACTACTGTTTTTCTCTTGTACTGCTTTAACGAAAAATGAAAAAAAAAAAAAATCAGGAAGAGTGTGTCACCAATTACTCCTTGCTTAGCTTAATTATTATTTCCAACAGTGGTATTTTTCAAGGAACCTTCAAAATGACAGTGACATCTTGATATAACTTCAGCAAACAGCCAAAGTTCCAAGTTACAACTGCTTAGATATTTTCCCTATCCTGTTACTGAATAAAAACGAAACTGACCAGAGCAGAGGAAAGTCATGAAACATGGTGGGCCTCAAAGCAGAAATTAATCAGAATAATCAATATAGTGTTGCTGGAAACCAGAAGGATGGCTCCTGCTCTACCTGATGACTCAGTTTTATAGTCTTTGCATTTATGGTTAGAGTCTTTGCCTTTGCTGCTGTGGTCGAGCTGGAAATTCTTTTCAAGGGACCATCTATGCTGGCTCAGTTTCACCCATGGAGGAGCACTAGAAAGCAGCAGTGAGCAGCAACAATGGGAGGCTTCCTGCTGTGAAGGAGACAGAGGTTCCCAGTCAGCTGACCTGACTTCCTGTCTAGGGAAGTTTCCTGCCTGCCAGGGGCTCATATTTCAGAAGAGTTAGGAAGGGAAGAGATGTCCAAAATAGTTGATTGATATGCCAGCATCACCTGCGCCTACTCAAATAGGGTCAATTCCAGCAAGCAAGAAATCAAGCAAAAACATTTGGATGATTGTATGGATGTTCAAGAAGTTCCTGAAAAACTCAAACATACAAATGAAGTGTACAAGAGATTGAAGAATAGACAGGTAAATCTGGAGGAATGTGGAGACACTGAGCGTACAGGGGTGAGCTCCCCAGTAAAAGAGAGACATGAAACTTTTAGAGGTAATCTAGTGTAGGGTTACAAAGATTATTAGAGGATTGGGGCCCCTCTTGTATGAGAAGAAGCTGAGAGAGCTGGAATCGTTTAGTCTAGAGAAGACTGAGATGGATCTCATGAGTATGTAGAAATAACTGAAGAGAGGGTGTAGAGATGTCCCAGACTATTTTCAGTAGAACCCAGTGACAGGACAAGATTCAATAGCCATAAACTGAAATACAGGAGGTTTCATTTGAACATGAGGAAAAACTTCCATAATGTGAGAGTAACAGACCACTGGAATAGGTTGCCCAGACAGATTGTGGAATCTTCTCATCTGGAGATATTCAAAACTTGCCTGGATGTGAACCTGTGCAATGTCCTTCAGGTGACCTTGCTGTGCAGTGGAGTTGGACTAGATGATCTCCAGATGTCCCTTCTGAACCCAGTCATCTTGTGGTTTTATGGTTCTGCAATTTCATAATTTTGGGATTCTGTGATGGAGTTAGAAGAACTAGAGTCTGTAAATAGGAGTAAGAGACTGGAGCATATCATATAAGTGGAGGCTGAGCAAGGTGGGACTCCTTAGCCTGGAGATGAGAAGGCAGAGGAGGATATTGTCAATATGCACAAATATCTGATGGGAAGGTGTAAAGAGGATGAGGCCAGACTCTTCACAGAGTACCCAGTGCCAGGATGGGAGGCAATGGATATAAACTGGAAAAAAAATCCAGGAAGTTCCATTGAATGTTAGAAAACACTTTTTCACTGTGTTGAACAATGGAACATGTTGCCCAGAGAATCTGTAAAATCTCTGTCCTTGGAGACAATAAAAACCTCATTGGACATGGTCCTAGGAAATCTGCTGTAGATGATCTCTCTTGAGGAGGTTGGTTGGATTAGATGATCTTCAGAGGTATAAACAATATACAAGAGACATAATTATGGTCTATGATTCTGTGAAAATACAGCAGGAATCGGTGCAGATTTGGGCTCCTAGGAATTTTATACAGGTTCTACAATGCAAAGTACTGCAACTTGTAATGGGATTAAATGCAAAAATAAACTTTCTGAGGTTGTCTATTAACACACTTCTTCAGAAAGAAGTATCAAAGATAGTATCACTTTGCATTTAAGAAAAAAATTACAAATATACACATTCTTTTTAAGAGTCTCAAATAGTAATTTAATGTAATATGCACCAAGCATGTTCTGTTACGTTATGAAATGACCAAAACATGTATTTTGAGATGTAACTAAAAATATAAGTAACTTGGTGAAAGACTGGCTTTGAACACACATACACATATGAATTCTTAGCATTAGCATATTATGACCTAATTACATTTTTTACCTATATAATACAATCTATTTATCTATTTAAATCTGTTTTAATCAAAATTCAAGCACATGCATTTTCCCATGTAACAGCCACTTTGGTACCATTTTGGTACCATTTGCTGCGAAAATATCCAGAAAAAAAATTGCCTGAAAAAAAAAAGATATGTTTTCAGGAAAAAAAAAAAATCAGGAGATATAATTGAATCACTGAGATAAAAAAGTTTACATTACAACATTAAAGGGAGGCACAATGAATTGTAAAAAACTGAAAATATAAAAAGATAATATTAAACCAATAGTTTGTAAAAAGGAAAAAGAACACTTTTAATAGCATTTACAGAGATCATCATTTGCTTGAGCAAAGACTGATACAGAGTACTCTTGCATTTGGGAAACATAGTTTTATCAAGGAATTTCTTGAGGGATTTAAAGGTTGGAAAAAGAAGAGATGAACTACCCTGTACAGCTTATCATTAATCTTTAGTGTTCCTTCCTTTACAGTAGATATCACAAAGTTTTAATGTGTCATCTGGAAAAAAATTAGGTGGCAGAAAGAAGGCACTAAAAATGTGCTTGTAATATCATGAATCATTTTATACAGACAGACCATAAATGCATTTGAGTTCACAGAATTAGAAGAATGCTTTTAAGACTAAACTACTAATACTTTGGAACAACTTTCCAAATAGAATGCTGACAGCAAGAAATCTAAGTAGATTTTATCATTATCACAATCACATTGCTACATGAGATCAAAATTGTTCCGCCTGCTGTGGATAAAGCCTGACATGTACTACATACTTAGGAGAAATTTTGCAATTTAGTATGTGTGTAGATATCAGACATTGCAATATATCCTAAATTAATTCCCAGTTCAGCTTTGTTCCTCATATATACCTTTCTAGGTACATAATAAGCGATTAGTTGTGTTGAAAACTGAGAGACTATAATTCAGCCCCAATAGCATTAATATTATACTAATTAATGCACAAAACAGTGCTAGAGACATAATTAGTGTAATAGCACATAGAAATTGGAAAGCGGCAAAAGTATGTTTTCCTATCTAATCTCTATTTAACTTTGTTATGTAAATTCATAATGGCATATACATATATATAAATACACATACATATATCTATGTGTGTATGTATATTTTTGACAGGCATTTATTTTCCAGTAATTCTCTTTCTTCTTTCAGTACAAGTCTAGTGAAAAGAGATTTTTTTTTTTAATTCTGTACCTAGCCTCCTATTTTATCCATTGTACACTATTCAAATACATCACACAGTAATTTTTACATGAGTCTTCCTGTGTTACATGAGCATGTGCCTCATTAAAACTAAATATATTTTCATAAATCCACTATCAAATTAGGTAATATAATTATCTCTTTACCTACCAGGAAATGATGCAGAGAAATATAAGGTCAAAAATGTTTGCTAGTTTTCAATGAATAATTTGAGAGATAAAGATATAGCTTTTCTTTTCAGAGAATTTAGGTTTACCTAGCATTTTTATTTGCTTCAAATCTTCTGCTTCAATGATAGACAAAAAGGGTAGGATTCAGCTGACTAAATATTTATTTAGCAGAAACCTGTTATATAAATGAGATATTTACTCAAAGTTTCACTTACTTAAGAAGAGTGTAGAGAAATAGGAAGCTATTTATCATGACCTAGAGTATATGTAAAATATACATCATAAAGGTGCCCATTTCCCTCTATGGACTACATAGAAAGCATACAGTGATTAGTTCAGACAACATAATGCATATATTGAACATTTTTGTGTATATGTATGTACATATATAGATTATTAAACTGCAACATTTGTTATGAATTCTAAGTTTTTTGCCAAAGTTGAGAGGAAGAAAACTATTTAAAATCCAAGCTACTAGCACACTATAAGGGCAAGAAAACAGAAAGAGAACAGTGGAAATATGAGACAGTTGCAGGTTCATTGTCCTCTAGAACAGAAGAGATGGAAGAAATGGTGGAAGCCATGGATATATGTTATTCTTAACTACGCATTTGAAAACACTTTTTTTTTGTGAATTGCTTCTTCTAAAAGCTTATGAATGGGCTAGAAATACCACTGAATGTGACAGTGTAGTTCACAGAGAAACACTAGTGTAATTTAAAATACCTTAAATTTTTCAGTCAGATATGGAATGACTAGACCTGTTGGGAAAATTTTCTTCTAGAAACAGTGGATTTGTAAAGGTGAACAAATTTGATACACTGGAGACTTGAGAAGCTGGAGAACCAACCCAGAGGAGAACAGCTACCACTGTGACCACAGATCTCATTTAGTTGCACAAATATAAGTTATATGGCCTAAACATAGGACATATTTTCTTTGTAGTTTAGGGAGAGATTAAATTGTTTGAATATATTTATCGTCATTTCAGATCAAGTGGGATTTCCCCCTAGGCCTTCACTGTCCTTTTAGAAGCTTGCAAGTCATTTGCATATTCTATGTTATAATTAGACATATGCATTTCTTGAGATGCACATAATGTTTTATATCCTTATGTACAGATGTGTGCACAGTGATAAGATATAAATGATGAGAAGAACTAAGTTAAAATGGAAGAAGCCAAACATAGGGAGTAAACCTCCTGGATGATGTGCTAGATTAATTTTCACCAGATACTCCCCTAAGCAAGGAGAAATTTGATGTCAGTCTTGGTTTGTTGAAGTTGTGAAGACATTGTATGCTGTAGAAAAAAAAAAAAAAAAAAAAAAAAGATGCCAGTAATGTAAGTTCATAGAGTTTTAATTAAACTGAAAAAAAAGTAAATACTCAGTTGCCTAGGATACACTTTAGAAAGCAAAGCACCAATCTGTCAAGCCAACAAGACTAAAAACTACAAAATCTTCAATGGAACATATTTAGAATATTTTAGCTAATGGTGTCAAAAATTATCTGGCATTTTTAACCCTGACAAAGAAAGCTTTTGAAAGGGAAGACTTGAGATCAACTTTTGGAATAAATACCTGAAACATTATATTAGGCGGTAGAAGAGAAACCTCAGAAGCAGAATTACCTGTATGAAAGTACAGGTAATTGTTCTGTGTTTATTGCTTTAAGTGTGAACATTCATATGTATTTTTTGGTGCATAATTAGAACTGGAATAAATTGTGAGTTTATATTACAGCCTTACCTGAAGTGGAAACAATAGTTCTCTTCTTTTACTACATAGCTGCCTTCTATTCTTGTAGAATTCTCATAACTTTTATAAATTATTGCAAATTTATAAAGAATCATCCAAGAAATTCAAAGACTACTAGAAAGGTGAGTTAGCCAATAGACAGAATATTATCTCAGTTGCTTAGAAAGCTGGGCTTCACAGTTCTCTCACAGGTCAAAAGACTGGAGGAATAAAATGAGGAAGGCCAAAATCAAAACTATATTGGGCATTTGAAACTAAAGAATTATTTTTCCTCATCAATAAAAATTCTGAAAATAAGTGGAGAAAATCTACAATGGAAATAGAATTCAGATTAAATATGGCTTAAAAACGGAACCAATAATTTACGCTATTTTTCACCATGAACGATGATGAATGTGAACTAAAACAGAATAATAAAAGTGAGGACATGTAAACAGAATTCCAGCTGTCAAAATGGAGATAAAACTGGGATTCAAGTTTAGAGAACTGGATAAATTCTTTTCCAGATTTTTAAATCACTGAAGAATCACATCTCATCTGTGAGAAGAATTATAAATACACCTGCAAAGCCCAAAGTGATAAATTATGAGCAAGAACAAACAATGCACCTAAACTTAAGAAACACGACCACAAAGTGATCTCCAAACTGATGAAGTCTGCTATTCTGACTCCAGTAATGTGTGTTGCCCTTCTGCCAGGCCTTAACTAGCAGCAATAAGAGAGTTAGATCTAACCACTAACAGCCAGCTCAAGTCCTCAGACCGAAATCTGAGGAAACTAAATCAAAGTGACTGGATACTCAATGAACTATACGTCCCCATTTGCAAAGAGTGAATCAAATGGCTCACAAAATAGTTGATCTGTCTCTTCTCATTGAAAGAAGAGCAGGAAAAGAGAGCGGAATGGAAAACAGGGTAGTACGTAATGAAACAATGCACGAGCTACTCTTCTCAGGCTGCCTGCTAACCAGACAAGGTATTGCCTTACAAGAAAAAAAGAAAGGAAGAAGGCTTGGCAGTGGAATAAAGTAATTTTGTATTTCTATATCTCTTCATTTTCAACCAATAAGATCTTTTTTCCAGTATGCTTAGGGAGGAAAACAAAACACAAGTTAATTCTGTTTTGATTGACTTAATTGTTTGATGGGGAGTTTTTTTCATTTTGGCTCCAAAAGTGCAGAAAGATATTGTTTTTTTCCTTTATATGCAGGTCTTTTATGGTTAGCACTCAGTTTAGCTTTATTTCAGGCATTCAGAAATTGAAAAACATTTTTGAAATGTTTATATAAGTGAATAATTTAACATTATACATAAACTCTTCTAAAAAAGCAGGAATATCAGACTGGCATTTAGTCATGGTCTTAATCATGAGTATGCATTACTATTTAGAAATTCTTTGCCCAAACTCTTAACTAATGTTTCCAGTTCATGGAGCCATCTTAATTCTGGCATTTCCAGCTCTACCATATTCAAATGCTTGCATATTTTTTATTTGTTTATAACAAACTGAGAATACAAAAGCTGTATCATGTGGCAATGTACTAATAGCCACTAATAGCCACATGTTTAATGAACAAAAACAGAAATTTTACCTCTTTATCTCTTTTAAAAAAGGCTTAGCGTATTTTGTGTTAGTAGAGACCTCAAGGAAAGTATCAAAGGTTTCTATTTAAAAAAGAATTTTTGCAAAATGTCTTCATGCATCACTTTAATGACATGTTTAACATCATTGTCTTCATTTCACATTTAATTTTGGAATTTTGGAATGTGCTGTACACAGACCTTAAGCTTGAAGTCCTCATTAGGCTTGGGTAAATATTTCAAAAAAAAATGTATAGCTTTTAAGGCAAGAGTGTGCTAGAAGAGGATGAGTAAGCCAGTCATGAACTTATTTTTAAAGAGCTGTGATAATGCATATATTAGTAATAGGGTGAGGATGATAAAATTATCATAAGCTGGAATTTATGATTCCTTTTAAAGAAGGTATGACTGTTCAAAACGTAATTGAGTGCTTAGCTGAACCTCTGTTGTACATCAGAATGGCTTTGCTGAGAAAGTATAATCTTTTCCTAAAAGAAGATTTTGGAACCTGTCAAGAGTCAATAAAATCTTAGAGTAGAATAGTGAGATTCAGAAATTATATTCTGTGAATACAGACACAAAGTATCCTAGAAAATGCAGATATTCTTAATAAAACTTTTTCAGCATTCCATTGGAATAAAATTCTCTACCAAAAACAGTTTTGGCAGTTTTTTTTTTTTTTTTTAATTAACCCTAATCATGACCTCAAGGATAGGATGTATAACAGAAATGCTGCAGAAGAATGTTTGTGGAATTACATGACAAAATATATATTATGCATGAAATACACTGGTATTCTGTAAATTTTAGAAATCTCTTAAGTGCACAAATATGTACTTTAGGATGTTTAAATAAAAAGGAATATTCTATTTTTTTTTCCTGTGGAAGCTGCATAAAATTGGTCGCCTGTATGCTTTCCAGAATAGGGTTTTATGAAAAAATAGACATCAAATTTGTCTGTTTCCGAACACATATTAAGGCTTATGCTATGCATTGTAGTCAAAAAATCCCTATAAAAATCTTGAATTTATGGGCAAATAAATAACACATATCCAAAATAATTTGATTAAGAAATTCAATAGTTACTTTTCAAGTATTTTTTAAGAAGTATTTTTTTCATAGAGATATCTTCTTTAATGGACTGTATTATGCCTAACAGACAGTATATAAAGTTATCAAAATGTATTGGAAAAGCTTCCAGTGCTTCACTTAATCTAAATATATCCTGAACCCACATAGCTTGTGGCAAACATGATGGGATTTAGGGAGTAAGTGACCACTTTGTACCAAGCAACCTTGGTACAAAAAGCAAGTTAGTTTAGTTATAATTGTGGTATAGCAGGGTATTAGTCTATTCTGGGTTATACACTCAATTCATTTCAGTCTTTAATTCCCTAGGTGGTCCAGCAACCTCCAGGGCAGCCATTCATATACGTGGCTTGGAGTGGCTTGAGGTAATGGATTTCAGGGAGGTGATTGGCTGGACTTTCACAATTGAGTATTTGATTGTCTGTCACATGACAATGTGTTCTCATCTTCAGGTGGGATTTTAGACAATTCTGTTAACTCTGTGCAACACATCTGTATGTTTAAACGTGTCCCAAAGCCTCACCTAGGTGATTTGTGTTGCAGAAATGGTAATACTTACATAAATAAAAATTTTGCAAATAGGAAAATGTTTCTCCAGAAATAATCACACAGGATGGGCAATTGTATTTAAAAAAGCTATTTAAGAGGTCTTTTTTATATAGATCAGTAGACTTTTTTTTTTAGATAGCAGTAGATTGTGCGTATACTGGAATGATCATCTAGGATAATACCCAGATTGAACAAAAGAGCTGAGCAAAACACTACAAGGACTCTTGCAGCAGGTGCTCCCACTTCTATCAGTCCATAAATGACCATCTTTTATAGGAGATTTGATTCTGCATATAAGAATAACCTTATGCCAAGATCATTTAAGCTGCAAAGCAGTTATATTCCATGTTAACACTGTCGCAGTATTCCGAAGGAAAGGTTTTGATAGTTAAATCATCTTAAAACAGCTGTACTCCCCAATTAATTATAATGATATCTGGTTTCAGTCTAACCTCAGGTGTATGCCACAGACTAACATAAGAGAAGAACCTCTTGCATTAAAAAGGGAATATCCAGCTGGTCACAGGCAGTGATTCTTCTGCATGCTTGGCAATGGTGAGCCCACATCTGGAGTAGTATGTCCAGTACAAGAAAGATACCAACAAGCTGGAATGAGTCCAGGGAATGACAAACTAGGATGTTCAAAGGGCCTATGAGGCACCAGAAAGGTTGAAGGCCCTGGACTTGTGTATTCTGGAGAAGATAAAGGTAAGGCAGAGAAAGAGGTTTTAATTTCAGCCTTCACTATCTGAAGGGCACAATTTCAGAGAAAACAGAACCAGACTCTTCTCAGAAGTACACAGTGAGAGGCTCAGAGGCAAAAATCACAAGCTGCAGTAAGGGAAATCCCAAGCAAATGTAAGGGATAAATGTTCTACAACAAAAGTGATTAAGCCTGGGGATAGGCTATCCAGAGTAATCTATGTGCTTAGAGATTTTCAAAACTTGCCTTGGCATGGGTCCAAGCAACAGATAAAACTTTGAGGCTAGC
Source organism: Rhynchotus rufescens (assembly GCA_032273925.1). Classification (NCBI taxonomy): domain Eukaryota; kingdom Metazoa; phylum Chordata; class Aves; order Tinamiformes; family Tinamidae; genus Rhynchotus; species Rhynchotus rufescens. Next base: position 12,408 of record JAVCKT010092969.1, read on the forward strand.
CCTGCTTTGAGGCAGGTGTTAAACTAGACAACTTTCAAAGGTCACTCTCAAACAGAATGATTGCATGATTAAGTAGATAGACACAATTTGTACCGAAAATTATAAACTACATATTGCAGACGCAGACACAGGCTGTTGTTTCTTTAAAGTTCATATGACTAATACTAGACTAGAAAGCTTAAAATACTATTAACTGCTAAAGCTATGGAAGTTGCAACATCAGCATATACGCGATACTTATATTAGGCATGAGATGATTTTGGCAGAGAGAAGGTTAATATCAAGATCTAACTTGGTAACTATAAAAAATTATTAATATCTATATGATATTTTTCCTAAGAATATCAGAATATTTGCACATATTTATTAATACTATGCCTATGGTTTTTCTCTAGTAGAATATAGCTCAGACTTCATATTTTAAATATATTTGATTTAGGGTTATCATCTTCTATATTTGAGAATATCTTTTTTTCCTCTGTTAAAGTATCATTGCTAGCTTCTGTAGTTAGATATTACTACAGTACAAAGACAAGATAATGAATATAGAAGAACATAAATTCTCACAGAATTTTTGTTCAAAGCATCGTGGAGATGTAAATTTTTTTATACTCTATTTTTCTGACTTGACTGCAAAGAGATTCATCACCTAATGTATATTTGTACTTGCATACACATAAACATACACAGAAACACATGTTTTTATGTGCATATATGTAATTGTAAATTTGGGGACATCTGCTAGATTTTTCTGTATATTCTTTTTTTTCACTTTTTATTATCTGCCTTTTATAGGAAAACAGTGCACTGCCAGCTGCAGGATGGTCTCTGCCTTGTGTGAGATTCTGAGATGTCAGCTGGAGTCTATACAGCTGAACTGAGATTTTGTGCTGTATACGCAATTCCTTTATGAAGCCATAAATAAACAGCAGTGGATGAGAACATGATTTTAGCACTTATTTTATTGATGGCACTTGATAGAATTAGTATATTTAAAGAGAATCCTATTGATTACACCATATGTTTTGCAATCATTACTAAATAAGAGTTATAAAGCCTAAAGGGGAAAACTTGAAAAGTTAGTGTTTTCTCATCTTAAACATTAACAAGATTGCAAATATCTAACTGAACTATGTATATATAAAAACCAAACCTATGAGAAATAGAAGAAGCTATCAAGACAACCATTACTTACTGTTATTTTGTAAAATATTTCAAATGAATGTTCCAGTTAAGAAATACTAGCATATAAACAGGCTCAATTAGTAGATAAGTTTTTAAACTGATCGAGAAAATGAAGAAATACTAACATTTCTTACTTTCTATATGAAAAGAAAAAAGGCAAAATATCTATGTGTATCATATGGAGATAATGAAGTTCTTTCCATTCCAAAAAAATTAATATAGAGCATTTAAGGATATGCATAATGAAGTCAACAACCCTCTAGTAACTTTCCTCTTATTCTCATATAACAGTGAGCTAAGGAGCTCCTGAGTTATTAATCTTTGAACATGGGAGCAATTTTAGCAAAATAAGAGCATGTTAATGATATTCCACTGTTTAGAAAGAACAAATTGGATGACTCAGTCAAAATAAGCAATGTGGCATGACAAAAATATTAGGTAAATGACAATAAAAGTAATCTAGGATCAGATTCATATGTATCGTAAAGGTAAGAAAGATAATTAATCATAGAATCATAGAATGCTTAAGGTTGGAAAGGAGCTCCAGATGTCATCTAGGCCAATGCCCCTGGAATCGCTGGGTCACCTAGAGCACGTGGCACAAGGCTGCATCCAAGCGGGTTTTAAAAATCTCCAAAGAAGGAGACTCCACAACCTCCCTGGGCAGC
>JAVCKT010093029.1:0-14258 GCA_032273925.1 Rhynchotus rufescens
TCTTTTTTTTTGTTTCTTTCTCTCTCTCTCTCTTTTTCTCTCTCTTTCTTTTTCTCCCCCCCCCCCCCCTTTTTTTTTTCTTCCCACACACTGGGAAGCCAGGAACGCCATCTCCACCTCTACGGACATGTGTCCCTAGGAATACAGCTACCAGTGATGGGGGTGAAACTATACAAAAATGAGTATATCAATCAATGGAAAGCCGTTTGCAGGTATTTTTAATGACTGATACATTTAGGCTGTAAAGCAAGTAACATGCTGGCATGCAGTTTCAAAAACTAACAAGTTTTCAACTAAAAGTGATCTGTGCTCTTGTCTACCCATAGCAAAAGTAATAAGCCAGGCAGTGGAAATACCAGCCGGTCCATCAGCAAGGTATAAAACACCGACTCTTTGCGAACTGGCTGTGTTGCAGTAATTCCCCTGGATTTTATTTTGATTGCAGCCAAGCGTGTGAAGCGGCACGCTGGAGAGGCAGCCAGCTTTGTGCGAAAGCTGCTCATTCGGATGGTGCCACAAAACATCAGCGCTCACAGCCTGCAGCCTCTGACCCACTGGGAGACATCCGTTCCTTTGCAGTGCTTGCGCCACGCGACCCTGTGGAGAGGGGGAGGACGGCAATCAGTTGTGGTCGACTCGGAAATCAGTAGGGAAGGGCTTTACTTAACTCTGAGCTAACTTGTGCAGAAGGTTTATATGCAAGTCATTTGCCAAAACTTCCCCAAAGTCTCTTACAAGCCGGATAAAAACACCCAATATCCAGTGACTGCCAGCTGCCCCTGTCAGTGAGACTTGCTTCTTTGTATCGTGATTCACTAAGAGGCAGAATAAAAAGATGCCTGCAGTTTTTAAGCACAGGATCTGTTTTACTAATTAGAAAAGAAATGGGGGCTCACTTCCCCTCTGAACTATTGAGAATTTACAAGAATACTGGTATATAATTAATGTAAAGAAATCCAAGGAGATAAAGCATTTTCCATACTGGAATGTAGACTCCAGAAAGCCCAGATGTTCAACAGCTGGAATGATCCAATTAGGAAAGTCCATCTTTGTGAGCTAATGGGGTACAGCCCACCAGAGGTAGGTGAGGCTTGATCTTCCTCCTGGGGTAGGTATGTATGACTGTTAAAGTTGGCCCTTTAGTGCTTGCCAGCAAGTGGCACAGAAATTAAAAAGAAAGTGCCAGCTTCAGAGGCAGCAAGAGCTGCGAGAGAGCAAACGTAGCGGGTGGACCTAGGGCTAGGCTGCTTTTTCTTATTATTTTGTGAAAGCAGGAAATTTAAATAACTTGGCTTTGTTAAAGAGGAATAAGATGCATACTGTCTGCTTTGTAGTCAAAATCAAAATCCCAGAATCCCAGAATGGTTGAGGCTGGAAGGGACCTCTAGAGATCATCAAGTCCAACCCCCTGCTCCAGCAGGGACACCCAGAGCACGGGGCACAGGGTGGCATCCAGGCGGGTTTGGACGATCTCCAGAGAAGGAGAAAACTAATGACATGCCTGTTTTCTCTCCAGAGAAAACTAGTGACATGCATGCCACTTTTATTATGTCATGTTTATTTAACAATTTCTCTTCCAGTCCATTATTAAAAGGGATAGGAAGCTGACATGGTATAAAGAGTTTGCTGCACATCATAGTTTTAAGGACACTACAGATGCTGCAGGTATAATGCACTGGCTCATTCATCCACAGTTTAGCTACCCAGCTCACATGTTTTAAATTATTATATATATATATATAATATAGATACAGGCAACTGCTACAATTTGCTTGTTCTGAAGTTGGTCATATTAAAATGAGTGATATTCTCCCTCTTAATTGTCTGTGCTCTAAAAATGCAAGTGTTTCTTTAGCCCAGTGAAACATACCATGCATTCATGCCATTTTTATCGCTGACAACCTTCTTCGCGCAGTTCACCGATGCTGTTATGTCCGAACTCAGAAGAGCTTAAAAAGAGAAGCAGGAAACATCTCAACATTCTTTTTCCTTCTCATCTTTTCACTATAATAGTCTTCAAATACATCTTTAGATGTAATGCTTGCCTAACCAGCCCTCAGGAAGCAGAAATTCCCAACTCCTCTCAGTGCACAAACTAGATCTCAGGCGGGCAGGGTATGAGGTACTTGTTGTACTTCTTAATACAAAGGGGCCCAAGACTAACACTTGGGCCAGGGCTTTTCAGCGGGTCAAGCTCTCACTCCTTTTAATGTAAAATTTTTTTTTTTTCCAAGTCATAACTACTAATTAATAACTGGCTTCTATGGAAATCTTTTTGCTAAAGTAACGCAAAGGTGGACAAAAATGGCAATGTACTTCTGCTGTAAAGACACCTTTCTCTAGCACACTGGGTATCTCTCTTTTGATGAGGAATGGATGGGCTTGAATTCTGTTCTGTTTTGTTTAAGATTGGGCCATAGCCAACGGCCGCTTACCTGTTTGCATTTGGAATGAGAAAGGGCAGCCCATGGCAGTACCGCCTACAGCAACACCAGAGGGGCTCACCTGAGCAGGGGATTCTGCAGATATTCTTGGTCCCTGGGGTCCGGTTGTCATTGCACCACCAGCGGCTGTTGATCTGCAAAATCCCGTAGTCGGAACTGCCGTCTGTGTTCCGGTTTATGGCCCCCGTGTTGAAGTTGCTCTCATATTTCGCTGCACAAACCCCTGCCAAAGGTCCATTTAAAAACATGGACAAACAATCAAACAGAAGGATTTTTTTTTTAATCCAGCTATGCAGCCCGTGTTTTCCCTTGGTTAAAAGATGATTGCATAAAAATGCATGCAACAGATGGGAATTATTTTTATTCTAATCCAACTAAACATATAAAAATAAATAAATGAATACATAAAACATATGTAGCATGTCTTGACTTCAGAATGTCCTAAGAAACCCCAACATGGGATCTCTGCTCTTGAAATAAATTCACAATAGATTTCTGCAAATTGCTCTTCATATAGAAGCGCAAATCAAGCCCAACAAATACTAGTCCAGAAAGAGCTGGAAATGGCACTACCCCCTGCAAAGCACAGTGTGGTCCTGCCTGCCTCTAATCAGGGCTCTCCTTTAGGCAGGCAGGACCGAAGCTCAGGTGAGGTTTCACGAGACCCCCTTGGGAAGCCAGGGGGTGTCAGGGCATTTTCAGCACCGTCCATGCCCTAGTTTGCACCGTTTGGGGCACAAATAGTGGATGCCGCCCTGTGCCCCGTGCTCTGGGTGTCCCTGCTGGAGCAGGGCGGGTGGACTAGATGATCTCTAGAGGCCCCTTCCAACCTCAGCCACGCTGTGCTGTGCCGAATGCTCTGCCTGGTTTCTTTCTCGGGCAGCTCGTGGGGCACTCGGAGCTTCGCGGTAGCCCTGAGAGCTGCCGCCGCTCTTGGAGGCAGTCCCGTTCACTCTCACTGCATCCGTGCTAGGACAGCAAAAAGGAGCAAGGATGGGGAGGGCAGGTCTTTGGGGTGTGGGCAGCGTGCGGTCAAAATGGGGATCTCACTCCAGATTCTGGACTGGAAAACTTGCATGCTTCCCTTGAAAGGCAATGGATTTAGCGGAGTCTATTGGCACTTCCCATCAGAGAAAAAAAGTCTTCAGCCTCCCCCTCACCTCCTGCCTTGTCCCTGGGAGCCTCTCTTCCTGACTGGCCATTCCAGAACGGCCTGACCGGCGTCTCTTCTCTCCACTGCTATTTCTAATAAGCCAGGGAAGCCGGGAAGGGTCCTGCTGATGCCCCTCGCTGCCAGCCTCCCGCTGCGTCTCGGCTCCCAGCCCTGCTTGCTCCACAGGGGAGGGGCCTGGGGAGGTGTGGGGCAAAAGGCTCATTCCAGGAAAAGCTTCTCCATAATTTTAGTTTTACTGAACTGTGGAAGGATGGGGACACCACAAGACATCAGACTTACAGTTTCCCAGGCTGTATCCACGGAAGTTATGCAGTCCAAGCCTCTTCATAGCTGCTGCCAGCTCACACCTCCCATAGACCTTCCCCTGAGCAAGCAGGGGCAGGAGGCAAAAGCCAAGGATTAGCAAAAGCTTCATGTTGCCCATGTGGTGTGTGCAGCCTCTGGGGACGGGACTGCAGGCTGCCCTGCGCTGCGCCCCTTTTTAATGCCTCCCCGCCCCCTTGGGTTCCTCTTCCTCTATCCCGCTGCTCCACACCACCAGCGGAGCGACCCGGGAATTTCCCGGGACTCACTTCCCGAAGCAAAGCCAGGCTTGTGGGTGCTGTGGGCGCAGTGAGGCTGGCAGCCGTTCCCTGGCGAGCAGGACCACGGGGCCTCCTCAGCGGCCCTGATGAACCAGGCCTGGTGTGAGAGCAGCACCAACACCCTCCGCACAACTGACACATGCAGGGGGCTTCACAGCTACCCCCAAAACCCAAGGGCTCGGCGTGAGCGCTGCGTTCAGGGGCACAAGGACACTGAACTACCAGAAATGGGTAAATGACACTCAGGGCCATTTGGTTTTTACTGGACTTGGAAATTCAGGTCTTCAGATCGTATCTGACCTGTCTCAAGTAACTTCTGTTCAGTCACTAGACAAAGAGACACCTTTGTAGTCTCAAAAGAAGGTCTCTTCACAGTAAATGCAGCTAAAACCTTTAGTCTTCAGATCTAGATTTGCCTTTTTTTTTTTTTCATTCCCTTTTTTGACTTTGTAACCAGAATTATTCAGTTACCAGTGATAGGTGTGTAAAGCTTACCCGAGCAGCTCTGAACAGCTCCTCCTGGCATCCTCCATGCCCCGTCCCTGTCCTCATCCCTGGGATGCAGCTCCTCACAAGCCTGAGAGGCCCCTGTGCACCACAGTGAAGTAATGGGACAGCAGCCCTGTCTCATTCGTAACTTTCTTTTCCTGGGACAAGCAGTGCACTCTCCTTAGCTGTGCTAATTGCTCTTTGCTAATTGATAAGTCTACCCCTTATGACACTGTGCCAGTTAATGGTGGATGTCGTTACCAGGAAGATCTTGTGCTGGTGAAGAAGATTAACTCACCTAAGCCCAGCGGCTGTTGCCTCTCCGGATTATTTTACTGTCTCTTTTAATGAGATTGCACAACAACCAAGAGGGAAGAGCCAAAATCTTAAGAAATTCCCATCTTGCAACCCACAAGGGGTGGAATTAGTTATTTCCAAATACCTGTAAAGAAATGTGTGGCTTTCTGTTGGTCAAACAGAAGTATTCATAGTTAGTTCCTCATTCTCCTGCCAACAGGCAAACAGCCACCGGCAGCTCTGCCAGCCTGACCCATCTGGTTCTCCCGTGGCTGAAGAGCAGACTAGGGGCCCCAAGCCACCCTTTGGGCTTCGGTTGTTGCTCAGCCAGGACACCCCCAGTAGGAAAGGCCCTACACAAACAGCTCCTCCCTCTGTGATACTGGGGAACTCTTCCCCAAACAGCTGGGTTCAAATTCTTACTCCAGATTCAGAAAAAAAGAGCAATCCCAATGTGGATCTGAATCAATTACATCTGTCTTCTCTTCCTGATTCCTTCAAGGCCTGGTCTAGCTCATACAGGAATCTGACTTTTCTGGACAGGATCAAATGATTAGGGGACCAGGGCTAACGGGTGTTAGTTGAAACCCAGGCAGTTCCATCTCCATGTGAGGAGGAATTTCTGCACTGTGAGGGTGCCAGAGCCCTGGCACAGGCTGCCCAGGGAGGCTGTGGAGTCTCCTTTTCCGGAGATCTTCCCAACCCGCCTGGATGCCGCCCTGTGCCCCGTGCTCTGGGTGTCCCTGCTAGAGCAGGGGGTTGCACTAGATGATCTCTAGAGGTCCCTTCCAACCTTCCATTCTGGGATTCTGTGATTAAATCTTAGGAGCAGGACACAGCTCCTAAGCAAGTCCCGCTCGGATTTAGACAGGGCAGCCAGAGCTTCAACCCGCTGTGGCACAGAGCCCATTCGAGCAGCCTCGGCAGCCTGGCACGCAGCCACTTCAGACACCCCCTGCGCGGTGCCAAGCTTAGAGGGTCTGCAGGGCACCTGGAAAAGCAAAACGTCCCTGGTGCACTGGGAACCTGGAAAAGTAAAAAGTCAGCAGGGAGCCTGAGGCCCCTCATTAAGGACTCGGCTGAGGAACTTCTGTGCCTGCTGCCACAGAGCCCAGTGCCACCAAGGCCCCTCCGCAGCCCTGCGGGCAGGGATGGCTCCAGAGGGGCCGAGCAGACAACCAGGCTTGCTCACAGGATCCCCACCCTTCCAAACCCCGTACAACTACATCAAAACATGACCCTCACAGCAGCACAGTGAGGGAAACACAGGTCAAGAAATGACTTCACAGGTGCAATGCAGGTCTGGCTCTCTGGCTCCTGAGATGAACTGCATGGAATTGCTCCTTGGAGGGAGGATGCGCTGAGACAGGCGGGCAGGGCCGGCCTCTCTCCTGCTGGCCAAGCCGTGTGGGACACGGGTGCCTTTAAGCTGCAGCCGCGGTGCAGCCCAAGGAAACGGCTCCCCTCTTGTGAAAGGGAGGAACCGGAGCCCCGCGTGTTAGTTAATTCCTGTTTGACCCAGTGCTGTAATTCCTAAGAAACCTGCAGAAACGGCAGCGTATTGCAGACATTTTTATGAGGCAGCCATGGCGTGTGCCTTGTTCAGCTGCTCACATGTGACCCTGCTGTCACCCTGCCCATACCTGCGGAGAAGAAAAGTGAAGAAACCCCAAACTTTCTCCCTTGCTCCTGTCCCCCACTGCCTTTTCTGTCTGTCACCGGGTGCCCTTTTGTATCACAGAACCCCCCGCCGAGCTGCTTCATTCCTGAGCCGGGAAGGGGTGCCGAGGTAAAAGCTTCCAGGACACGGGGAACCCGCAAGGAGAGGGGCTGGGAAAGGCCCAAGAGCCCTGCCTGCAGTGATCCACCTCCAGAGGAAATCCCCCGTGGCCCACTGCCCTGGCAGGGCGGCTCCATCCTGCTCTCAGGAAGCCTGGGAGCACTGGGGGTAACGCGGCGGCCGTGCAGAGCCCTGGCAAAAATCCCATGGGCACACAGGGAGGTCTTGAAATGCTCTTACTGTGCAAATGTAACTGGGTTTTTATGAACTGCAATTCCTATAATCAATTTATAAGCACGTTATCCTTCCTACTCAAAAAAACAAAACAAAACAAAACAAACAAACAAAAAAATCCTTTTCCCTCTGTTTTTCTCTATTTAATGAAAACTGAAACCTTCTTTCCTGAAAGGCGACTTCTGCCTAAGGAAGCTTCTGTTCCGCTCATCGCACCTGCTGTACAAAGTTGTTTCGGGAGAAGCTGAAGATCTGGCTCGCTGCAGATGGGTGTTAGTCCGTAATTCCAGTAATCACCCGCACGCTCAACCTGGTGGTTTAAAAGCAAGCTTTATCAGCCGGCCGGCGGCGGACCTCTTACAGATTGTCCTGAGATCGGCGCCGTTTGAGGAGAGGTTCGTTTTTTTATAGACAACTACGACTTCTTTGTTAAACGTTATTTATGACCACCAACCCCCCTTTTCACAATCCCCTTACCATTTGGCATGTTTGGAATCTTATCTCGGGATCACGGTAAAAGCAACAAGAGCAGGGTATGTATCCTGTTAGTCCTTATACTCCCTTGTAGCAAGTGACATTTACAGAAGCAGATGGCAAGTTTAACCGTAAATACCTGTTAGTCCTTATCCTCCCTTATAGGAAGTGGTATTTACAGAAGCGGATGGCAGGCTACCGCATTAACCCCTTATAGGCCTTACGATGGGTTTGATAACAAAAGGACCTGGGGCAAGCACAGGAGCTGCAGATTCCTGCTGGGATAACGAGCACTTAAAGTAGTTAGCAGCAGTAACATTTCAAATGAAACCTTAAAACCTCAACATCTAACACGCCGTCTGTGCTCCTCAGAAGCAGTATTTTAGGCTGTGTGTAAATTCTGGAAAATAACCCTGCAATGATTCTGGTGATCACCAGAAGATCACTGCAAAATAGAGATTCATGTTTTGAACATTGAATTTTTGTTCTCTGCTGGGACAGTTACTATGGGCACGGAACCATGTTAAAGGTGAGGGGGGAAAGTGCCAGAACTGGAGAAACTGGCACCAAGCACACGGAATAAAGAAAATCGCGTCCCAAGTGGCAGTCCCAGAGCAGCTGCTTTCAGGGTCCCAAGCAAAGGGCGGCCGGGGCCCAGCTAGAGGGCAGACACCCCGAGCTCTGTAGGAACAAGGCTGGAATGAGAACCCTGGCACGGGAAGGCCTGGGAAGGGCGGGATTCCTGCCCGGGGAAGGCGGGAGCTGCGGGAGGACCGGGCACGCGGAGCACGGGGCCTGTGAGTGAGCGGGGCCTCCGGCGGCCCAGGCCACAGCCCCTCGCCCATGGTGGGCACCCGTTTTCTTCAGCTTGCAAACACCCCTTGGCTGCAAGCCAGGGCAATCGGGGTCATCCCCGAGGCAGGAATAACCCAAAACGTCACTACTGAAGGGGGTGAGGAAGAGCACGACGCTGGAAACTACCTGTTGCAGGTTGACTGTATCGCACGTGGTGCCGAGAGCCGGGACGTCTCACCTGTCTTGCCTGCGTTTTAAAATGCCGCCAGACACAAACACAGGTTTGGCCTGTTCGATAAAGAACAACTGCCAGCTCAAGACTTGGCGCCCAACTGTATAACTTGGCATTCCAGCACAGACCAGTTATCCCACAACTGTGGTTGTGTATTTGCTAGGCTTTTCACGCTAAAAAGAGGCAGCACAATTGTAACCTTCACAAAGGGATTAGCTGCAATCTCAGGGGTGCTAATCTCGCACGAGACTCATTCCAGTGCTTTCTCCATGGTCTCTCAGTGCTGAAGGGAGGGAAGGAGGTCGGGAAGCGGCCTCAGGCGCAGCTGGGACCTGGCTCCGGGAATGGGGCCATCCCCCTGCCAGCCCCGGGTTCCCAACCCAGCACCAACTCACCCGCGGGCAGAGCTCGGGGCTCGCCTAACTCGCCACTTTTATATTTTAAATACAAGTGAGTTTATACAAACTCTACCCTGTTCCTCAGTCAGATACCAACCCCCTCACCGCTAAAAAATTCACACTCGTTTGTGCTGTGATTATAAATGACAGAATGCAAAGGAAGGGACAACGCAGAGGTATGGGGCTTATTTGTAAATTCCTTTTGAGGAAAAGGCATAAAATTGTTCCCCTCCAATAACCTCACTGAATGGAATAAAGGGGAATACTTAAAATTGGGAGGGCACAGCAGGGATCCCACAGGATAGAAAATATTTATTTTTCTGAAGTATCGCCCTGCTACTGCTGTGGGGAATGAAAGCACAAAAACGTTGCAGGGCTCCAGCTGAGCTGGAAGCCAGGCAGCAGACAGTGCAAATTCCCCATAATGGTCACAACTAAAACAGAAGCTCCAAGTCCAGGATTTCTTGCAGAGAGAAACAGTACCATTAATCACTCCCATCATTCTGTTTAGAGCTGCTAGTAAAACCTTCTCTGACTTTTTATTCAAAAGGCTTTTATGCATTAAAAAGCACGCATAATTTAGAGGTTATTTCCAAAAGTTTCCCCTCCAGCACGCTGCTGGCTGTTGCAATTGCATCCTGCTCCCCTCACACTACGGCTCTGTGAGAAAGCGGGAGCTGCAGCACAAAAAGCCGCTGTGAAGAGTCCAGACCAAAGGACTCGGGAAAGGCAGGTTTAACTACTCACAGGCCCCAATTAACTTTCTGAGGCCGGAGCCGGGGCCCTGAGAGCTCGATCCGTGAATGAGGCCCCTGTTTGGGATGAAGGGCCCGTTTCAGAGCAGCCCCGTGGCCACACACGCAGGTAGGGCCCTGTATTGACGTGAGCCGCAGGGCTCCGGCCGGGAAGAGGCCGGGCAGCCCTGTCTGTCCCAGGGGAGCAGCGGGGGCTCCATGGGGCGCAGGGCACTGGGGCTCCGGAGCAGCCGCTCCGACACGCGGCGCAGCCTGCGGGACGCGGCTCTTCCCACCGCAAGGGCTGTGCCCCTCAGAAACCCATCCGGCCCTGGCTACCTCTCAGAAGCACCTACGGGCACCGTTTCCTCCTCCTCTGATTTTCATCTTCCAGTGTCTTCTGTGTCAAGGGAACGCCTCCAAATATTCCAAATACCCTTCACGTCACATTAGGTGTACTATATAGGAACGCAGGATATAAAAGTGTGTAGTGTTTAACAAGAATGCACTCACAGGCATTCAAAATAATACCGAAAAAAAAATAAAGATAAAAAAAAAACTTTTTAATGAGGTATCAAGACAAGGAAAAAACTTTAGAGGAAGAAGTGGCTGCCGTCTTTTTACATCTGGGATAGCAGATTATCCAATTCATGCTGCTGCAGAGCACATGTAATTTCTAAGGAGAAGGTGTATATAAGGCGAGGTGTCTAACGTATGGAAATCACCTTATTTAAGCAAACAAGGGTCTCAGGTATTTAACTGTGCTCATTAATCCGAGCCTCGTTAGTCAAACTGAGCTCAGCAGTGTTATGTTTAGATGGACTGACTAAATCTATTTTCCTCTAAACTATTTCAGCTTTCAGTTTCTTGAAATTCTGTTCTTAATAGATCTTAACAGATTCTCTATTTATTCTCTCATGGAATGCACATATTTGAAATAGAGGCTTTAAAACAAAAATTTCCAATCCCCTTTTAGGGACTACTTTTGGAAACTACTTTTACAGGCTTCCTTTTTACCTAAACCTCAAACACTATATGCACTAAAAGGAGGAAATAAGACAAGGCACTATAATATTTCGCTCAGGCCCAGAGAAGGTGAAGGTTTTTTATTTCTTATTCAGGGAGCTGTTTGCAAACCACTAGATGGCAGGAGGAGACCTTCAAAACACAGTTCTGAGTCTTCCCAAACACCTTGAACATGTTGGGTCTTTGGTGACAGAAACCTCAGGGCCTCAAGGCCCTCTGAATACAAACTATGAAACCTGGTTGATGACTTCAGGGCGAAGCAGATGCAAGTGTTTTAGAAAACATTTTCAGCAATATATATATATATATACACATATATATATGTGTGTGTGTTTTTGTGTGTGTGCACACGTATATGCATATGTGTATGACCAGTAAAACACCTGTTTAACTGGTCATTTCTGCAAAATGGATGAACTCTGGGAAGAAGTCCACTCTTCCAACGGTTTTCCGTTTCCCCTTCCCACTTACACAGTTGGCACAAGGTTTATCAACCTTACCATCAATGCAGGCTGATGGGAAGCAGTACTAATATGCTTTTCCATAAACTTATCTTTCACTACGTAAGTTATTAAGCTATCCTTAAGCTTAGCTTACATAGAGCCTATAGATATTATTAAGCTCTATCTTCCACTATGTAAGCTATATACTGACTTTGCTTTGTGGATTTTAGAATCTGATTTGCAGTCTGCTCTGTCTCCCTTTTGCAACTCATCTGCCCTGGACCAGCTGCAACAGGGAAAGAAGGAAAGGAAAAAGAAGAAAGGAAAAGGAGAAAGTTTCGACGATGAAGCAGGAGAGAACAAGAAGGTCCAAAGCATCACTAGGACTCGGAGCCGGAGGGCCTCTTCCTTCCCCAAACACAACAGGGGACAAGAAGGGCGCTAATGGCCATGTATGGAAGCTTGGCTTCCAAGCAGACATGTCCATCTTGCACTTCCATGGAAGGGGTCAAAACCAAAGCCTCTGCGAGGTCACTAACGCTCCTCCACAGAAGATGCACGAGGTGCTGGCCTGCACGGCGGCTTCACTCCCGCACGCACCAAGGCCGGGGCAGACGTGGCCAAGCACCCACAGAAGGGAGGTCCTTCTCTTTGCACAAAGCTGCCTCGGGGGCTCGGGACAAAGCTCTGACATTTGCCGGTCTAGGGTAAAATATATGCATTTTTTCCCCTCCTTAAATTTCTGCAAGCTGGAAAACAGCCCCTGGGCCAAGAGCAAGAGGCAGTTCTGCAGCGTGTGCTGTCCTCGGTGCGGGGGACACGCGGAGCAGGGTATGGCCAGTGATGGCGACAAACAAAAATCCACATTTTAGACTTCTCTCCAGGTTAAATCCAGGTTAAGCTAGAGTGAAGTCAGGAGCCCCAGATGAACGTCACTTATCGCTTTGCCATTCAAACCACAGGTTTGCTGGTGAAAACAGGGCCAAAATCCAGGTTAATCTAGTTAAGAAGCCAGGTGAACTGCAGACTCCAGGCACACCTGGCGCAGTAAATACCTGGCGCAGTAAATAATCTGTGGCCAAGTTAAGTTTTCATACCCAACCCTGTTCTTTGCTACTTTAAAGTCTGAGACCTTCAGAGTCATCGCAAGTTATTTTAGTTATTATGGATTTGGAGGAGTAGGCAAAGAAATTCAGACTCATTTTCTAATGAGTGTTTCCTCTTCAGGGACCTACAGAATCACCCAGATCCATTCATTCAAAAATTATACTTAAATAAAATCATGACTGTTCAGATTTTCAAGACAAAAAATTTGCACATCAGACTGTTCTGAAGCTACAAGGATTTAAAAAGCAATTTTTCCAAATAAAAATCAGCTTTTTCACCATACCCTACCCCTGCAGAACATGCAAGGCTTGCCAAAGGCACGAACTAGGATGCTAAAACTGCAAAATGGCACAGATATGATTTTTATTGTTACAAAATAGATCTTCAGCAATTAATATTACGAAGACTAAATTCACTGTTAGAAGGGCACAGTATAATGCTAATAACAGCTTTCTATATTTAATATTACACGTGTATTTTATATATAGGCAAGGATCTAGCAGCACTGCTGAGATCCACTTCAGTGCATTGCAGGTTATTCCACCGGCACCAGAGACCATCTCCGCTCCGCACAGACGAGCTGACAAAGCTCAGCTTGGGATAACAAGAAGTCTGATCAATTAAGGAAACCAGATTAAAAATATGTAACTATATATATTGAGGGGGAGAGCTTTGTTATCGCTGTTGTCCATGCTGGACAACAAGCCCTAAAGTACCCAAATACATGAGGTACTGTTCATGTTTTTATTTCTTTCTCTTCACAGTGATATATTACATCACGTCACTATTCCACACACAAAAAGTCAGAGATAAAAATACCCCAGTTAGTTCAAAAATACCCCAACTGGCTTAAAAAACAGCAACCTCCCCCCGCACAATGTGTGCACTTCTCACTTGCTCAAAATGGCACCGAAAGTGTTTGATCACCTCAGAAACCAGATGAGAAGGACAACAGTTGGTATAAACACCAATTATTTCTACAGTCATAAATAACTGCAGCCCATCAGCTGCCTGTAACTGCACTCACGCTCTAAGGGTTAGGGTCTCTGAAAGGGCTCTGGACACAGCGAGCACCGCGGACAAGCTGAAATGAAGACAGACCAAGTTATTTATTTATAAAAACGGGTTTTATTTCTTCAGTACAAGGTAAACTACTATTGCAGTTTAAGACCAACAAAAGAGTTGGACAGCAAATTGCTTAACAGTCTCCTAAAGGCTGAAAAAAAAAGAAAATCATGAAAACTAGAAGTTAAGTCAATGTTTCAAGTAAAAAAATAAAGGGGGAAAAATAATAATAAAAAAAGAGGAACTATCCCAAAAACTTATAGACTAAGTATCTCCCCTGAAAATGCATTAAAATGCACATTTGCTAGGATTTCACCTTACCTTGTTGGGAAATACGGGTCTCCAGACACTCAAGTATTCAACAGGCTCTTTGGCCTCCCGGTATCGGCAAACTGCTCCCTACTCCACACAAAATGCTTTGGAATCAGCCATTCTGACAAACATCCAGCTCCTTATAGTTTGTATTGCCATTCTGCATCCCAACTAAGAGCAGCCCCATGGCCCATTCCAAACAATTCCTTGAACAGCTCATAGCACCTTAGCACAAAACAGGAACCTGGAAATGGAAGGGTACAGGAAGATACCACAGCCTTCATGCTTAAAAAGTCAGCAGTGACGCTCATCTTCATAGAAATATTAAGGTTTAAGAAATAGGAATGCATTTTATTTTTAAAACACTTTTTTTTTTGCCTTTTTTTTTTTTTTAAAAAAAGGACACCTGCACTAATGAAGAATTTGCAACCACTTGTATTTATAAAAGCACATTCCTCAGTTTCTTATTTTTGAAGATCACACAAATGTTTGTTTCATAATGCAACAATAGTATGCACAGTTTAAAATACTTTTTTCTTACAAAATATTGTATACAAGAGGGTCAGGCCACCAAGGTATATTAATTCAATATATTCAAAAATGTTAGTGCTGAAACATGTAAAATCATCTATTACATGGTATGACTCAAAGGGATTTTTTTTTCTTTTTT